>JANHAO010000018.1:0-75276 GCA_026873985.1 Saraca asoca
GCTTAGGAGGGATTCATAAATCATTCCAAGGCTTCTTGTTATGGTTTTCATTAATTGAATGAATCTTAAGTGATCAAGGATGCATTAATCTCAAGCTAGTTAATTTCCTTGGGCTGGTTGCTTGTTATTTCTTATGTTTTTTATTTTGGTTTTGTTAGTGTAGTTTAGTTTAATTTCTACCAAACCCCCCATTTACATCTCCTAATTTGATTAATATCATCCACAAATGATCTTTGGATTTGACCCGGTATTGCTTTATGCTACAAGTAGAGTAGTGTAACTCGATTTTATAAATTTCTAATTTGATCGACCTTGACAACCGAACATATCAGCTGCACCTTGCGGGCCACCCCACAGCAATCCTGTTGCTTAATGGGTAGTATAAGTTTGACTTTTCTAGCAATCTTGTTGCTCAAGTAGGTCACAAGAATGTGCTATTGGCCAACAATCTTGCTGCTTGGTATATGGAAATCTTGTTGCCGAAACGGTGGTAATCTTGTTACTAGGGTGGCAATCTTATTGCCTGAAAGATGGTAATCTTGTTACTTGGGTGGCAATCTTGTTGCCTGAAAGAAGGTAATCTTGTTGCCAAGGTGGCAATCTTATTGCTTGAAAAATGGTAATCTTGTTACTGGGATGGCAATCTTGTTGCCTAACAGGCCGTGCACACTTGAACTTTGTCTGCTCTGAGAATGGCTTGCCTCTTTGTATAATACCTAGTTGAAAATTCATTCAAAGATTAGTACAGAAACTCAAAATTCTTTCATTAATTTCTAGATTACATTACAGAATTAGAAAATGGTCTTTATTGTTGGTGCTTGCTCTTGATCAAGATCTTGCTAAGGCTACTGAGGTCGTTGTCCCGAAGGTTTCACCACGTAATCTTGCAAACGACCTTTCTTGATAAGGTCCTTTATGGCATCCTTGAGTGGCCAGCACTCCAAAGTACTGTGCCTAATTTCATTATGGTAGGCACAAAACTTGTTTCTATTACTTTTGAGCTTGTTAGGAGTTGTTAATGGTGGAGGCTTTCCGAAGTCTTCCATACCTCTCTCTGTTATAAAAATCTTATCTTGAGTGTTAGATAGAATGCTATAACTTTTGTGGTGACCTTGATGCTGAGGTTGCGTAGTCCTAGCCCTCTTTGGGGACTGGTTATTAAAGTCACCCTTTTGGCTATCCCCACCACTCCAGTCATTGCTTCTCTTTTTAATATTATTCGCCTGATCAATTTTCCCTGGGCCAAAGGTCTCTTCCCACCTAATTTGTTTGGTAGCCTATTTGTAGAATTTAGCTAGGTCTCATACCAAGGTCTTATATAGGTTTTTGTATAGCTTTCCATCTTTGTGTAGTCCCATAGAGATTGCTATCAAGATGCTTTCCTCTGAGGGATTCTCTATTGAATTAGCTTTATGCCTAAACCTAGTGATGTAATCTTTCAAAGGTTCATGCTTATGATAAAAGACCATTGTGAGGTAGTTGGGAGGGGCGAGCTACCTCTTCAAAACTTAGTACTGATTAAGGAATTTCTGGTGACATTCTTCCCAGCTGTTGATGCTACAAGCTGGGAGACTTTTGAACCATGTTCGAGGTATATCTCCTAGTGTAGCTGGGAAGACACGACATTTCATTGGACCATCAATTGTTTGGAGATCCATTTGGACATTGAATATGTCTCGGTGGTCATATGGATCAGTATCCCCATTGTACGGTGAGATCGTGAGGATTTTAAGTTTGTGAGGAGGGGACTGTGTTTCAATCTTTATGGAGAATGACAACCTCTCCCCGCAGTGAACTTTTGTCTTGAGCTCATGGACGTTCCTCTAGCTGCTTTATCCTCTAAAGTAATTCCTCCATTGTTAGGCCCTGTGTTTCGGATTGCTAGCTGAAGGATCGCTAGTTCCTTTTTCCTCCTTGATCGTGGGAGTAGCGATCTAAGGTGTGCCTTTGGCTGGACTTATTTGAGTTTCCTGCTCAATGCGAGCTCCCACATCACTAATCATCATGATTTCCACATGCTCGACGGACTCCTGACTTTTTTCGTTGATTGGTGGAGTGAGCTAATGCATTTGTCTAGTTGACCTTTCCTCCTGGGCTTCTTCAAGTAGCTACTGGAGTTACGCAACAATCTCAACTTGCTTTTGTGCACCCAAAGTTTGTGCTTGCACCGTCACTTTAACGGCCTTGGCCAGCTCTCTCACCGTGTTTTCAAATGTTTGTTGAGGTTGGTGCCATGTCTACATTTCATAGGCTTTGGGAGCAACAACAGGCTAGCGGTATGTTTCAGGGGCAAGTGGATAGCGATACCGGTAGTGGGAGTGTCTATTGGCTGGTTAACTGGAGTGTTTGAACCTCGGGTGGTTCTTCCTCTAACCATTGTAGCTGGACAAAAAAGCAATCAGAAAGCAGATGGGCCCTCCTTCTAGTGCCAAAATGTTGGCAGTAAAATTCGGTAAGCCCAAATTCTGTCAACTAGATAAGTTTTGTAATCCCCAAACTGTAATTTGGTGGTATGAGTATCAGATAAATGTAGAAAGCAAAGGAAGAAGAGGAAAAATAGGGAGAAGACAGCAGAGATTTTTTAACGTGGTTCGGCTAAAAGACTTTGTTTGGATTCCTACATCTACGAATGATTTTCATTTCTCTTGAAAATTTAGCAGAGTTACAGTATATATTCTTGGACTTCCTATTATATTTGTTCCTCCCCCTTTTATAGAGGTTGGGAGGTTACAAATGGAATTTAATGAATTATAAATCTATTACATCAAGTAATAAATGTTTTGACAATTTGAACTTCTGCAAATCAGCTTCCGCACACTGTAAGCCGGCTTTCGTAGATTACTTTCTGTGAGTAGGTCCTACAAGCTACAGGTTGGTGTTTGCAGGCTGGTTGCTTGCCTCGGGTTAACGTTCGGCCATAATGAGTCTCTAGTTTGGTAATGTGCTCCATCCTGCGAGTTGGGGCTCCTATCCTGGGGTCGTTGTCGACTTTATACCAACAATAACGAGTTCGTATTTGTCGACTCGAGCTCAAGCAGGGCGACTTGTTGGCCATGTGAGTTGGGGCTCATCTCTAGTGAGCCGAGGCTACTACTTTGGCCTCATCTTGTGTCTCGAGCTCACGGCTAGCGAGCTGGTACTTCTGTCGAGTAACCTCAATTCTTGGACGATCTAGGTCTTGCCCAAAAACACCCACAACATATACCATCTTAAAATTCCTCTAACTCATAAAGATAAAGACTCTTCTTCACTTTGCCAATGCCAGGGAAGTCATCCTCTAAAAAATTTCACATCTTGAGATTTGATCTCTATTAGTCCACCATCAGGTTGTTCATGTACAAAACGTGTGCCCTAGAATATTTAGTATATCTAATAAAGACATACATGCAAGCCCTAGGTCTTAACTATTCATAAATATGAGAAGTTATATGAACAAGCCTAATGACCCCCACAGGTCTAAGCTTTCCAAATTAGATTTTGCACCATTCCATAACTCATGCGAAATGATTGAGACTGACTTTGAAGGTACATAGTTTAGGAATATGGCATAATAAGCAAAGCTTCCCCCCAGAAACTTATTAGGAGGTTTACTTATGCCATCATGGATCTATAATGTCTAGTGTAGTACAATTCTTTCTATTTAGAACACCATTTTATTGTGATGTGCCTGGTATTGTAAACCACCTACATATCATTTTTTTCATTATAAAATATTCTGAACTGATTAGATAAATATTCTCATCCTTGGTTGGTTCAAATAGCTTTTATGCTCTTTCCTTTCTGATTCTTAACCTTAGTTACAGGGGTTAGAAACAATCCAAAGCTTTAGAGTGATATGATTGGAGAAAAATTTCTTAGAGAAATCATCTATGAAGGAGATGAAATAAGATGCACCATGACATGCCTTTACATTCATCAAACCACATATATCCAAATGAATCCATTCCAAAGGATGCAAGGCTTAATTGGGCTTACTAAAATGCTTTCTACTTGTTTTTCTAGTAAGATATGACTCACATGTTAGAAACTTTGTTTTAGCAAGAGGGCTTAATAGCCTTTCTCTAACCATATTGGATATTCTGTCTTGTCTAATATGTTATATAGTCTACAATAATATTTAACATATTTAAATGAAATCAATAGAAAAAGAAGATGCAATACAAAAGATGTTGTATAAATTCGAATCCATAGTGAACATAATCAAATCATATTACAGGACATCATGATCATAGAATTTTATCAAATAAACCAACAAATTATTTATTCTTGAAACATTTAAGCTTGATCAAAGTTGTAACAAAAGTAGATTATATTGAACAATAGTTGTATGAAGCATATTATACAAAATCAATATGTGTCTACCATACATAGAAAACTTTAGAACTTTTGACAATATCAAGAGCAAATGGATCTATGATTGTCATTTTTTGTGTACTTTTTTGCAAGACTTGAGAAGGATTAAAGTTGCCAAGTTATGTGTGTAAAAGTAGATCTTGGGATATGTCACTTTACTTAGGGCTAGCTCTTTAAGTAATGTCTTGGTATACCGGCTTACCAACTGTGTCCTTGGTGATCATGGCATATGATTTGTATGAAAGCTTTGAAGAAGGATGACTTGCAAATAAGACTCTAGATTGTAGAGTCATCCCCTCACGTGTCACCGAGAGATTTTACTTGTAATTGATTTTTATCTAACATTGAATAAGGAGGATCATGACAGGCTTACCTGACCCAGCTGTTGGAGATGAAGTTGGACAAGTTACTTCACCTTCCTCGACCCTTTTGATTTTGAAAAATTCATTTGACATCCCTTATTGCTGCAAATGTCCCTGCCGTTAGCATTTCATCTAAAACATCATATTCCGTTAGATTTTTGTAGGCCCCATTTCTATCGGTGGGCCGATATTGCTTAAGGCAATTCCCATCATAATTTTTGATTTATTTGCCATCCGTAAAAACTAAATATTGGACGCCCCACTTGAGACATCAAGCAAAGAGAAGTCCATTCTAGGTTAGAATATTTACTCCTTATTTACAAAATAGAAGATGTTGGTGTGCGTTGACACAAGGCTACTGTAAATATACAGATGAGTTTTAGACGGACGCTGATTCTCTGCTACGCAGCCTGCGCAGCCGAAGCGTGCCTAGGAATACTAAATGGACCAAAAGTCCACGAGCCTAGCAGATCGATTCATATTTTTTTGCAGACTGGACCAGATAATAATTGATCCGTTTAAATGCGAGCCTAAACAGACCAAATCCGTTTAGACCCGCATTTATGCGAACCAATGCGGATTCATGCAAATCGGCCAATTTAATTTTAAATTAGTCTCAAGTCCACGGATCAAGTGGACCGATCCGCATTTTTTTACGGATTGGACCAGGCAATAGTTGGTCCGTTTAAATACGGGCCTAAATGGATCAAACCCGTTTAGGCCCGCATCTGCGCGGATCAAGCCCGCTCCGCGCGAACCGATCCGTTTAGCACCCCTAAGCACGCCCTGTGTAGATATATAGACGAGTTTTAGATGGATGCAGATTCTCTGTTACGCAACCTGTGCTGTCAAAATGCACGCGTTTGAGTTGTTTTTTTTTTAATCAAATTTTTAAGACAAATAAAAAAAATTTAGATAATATAAAAAATAAAAAAAATACATGAAAAATAAAAAAATAAAAAAATTTTAATAAAAATAAAAAAGGAAGAAAAAAATTAGAGAAGATATGAAAAAATGAAAACAAATTTAAGAAAAAATAAAAAAAGAAAAAAGAAGAAAAAATTAGGATAAATATGGAAAAATGAAAAAAAAATATTACAAGAATTTTTTTTAGAAAATATAAAAAATAAAAAAATTTCAAGAAAACTAGGGAAGATCTGAAAAAATAAAAAATTTTTTTTACAAAAATAAAAAAAAAGGAAGAAAAAATAAAAAAAAATTAAGGGAAGTTCTGAAAAAATGAGAAAATTTTTTCAAGAAAAATAAAAAATGAAAAATTTTATGACATTTAAAAAAATGAAAAGAATTTCAAAAAAAATAAAAAAAATAAAATTTGTTGTGAATCTCATAATTTCTCTAGTAAGGAGTGTGACAAATATATAACTAATTTTAAACATGTCATAAGTTTTTTTGAAAAATATAAAAATAAAATGTCATAAACTTTTTTCTCAAATGATGTGAAGGGGTCCCTTTTAGCAGGAATCATAAGTTAACTAGAAAAATTTGAAATTTTTTGGAATTGAATATGAGATATAAAAAAATATAAAATTTTGTTAAGAAATATCCATATCATTTGAGATACTTTAGAATTGAAAATGTAAAATTTTACATTTTCAATTATCTAATATTCAATTCTAAAATATTTCAAGTTTTCTTATTAATTTATGATTTCTACTAGAAAGGACCCTTCATATCATTTGAGATAAAGGATTATATCATGTTATTTTTATATCTTAAAAAAATTATGATATATTCAAAATTTGACATATATTTATCACATTCCTTACTAAAAATTGTGAGATTCACAATAAATTTTAATTTTTTGAAATTTTTTTCATTTTCCTAAATTCTATAAATTTTTTTATTTTTTGTTTTTCTTAAATTTTTCTCATTTTTTCAAAATTTCCCTTAATTTTTTCTGTTTTTTCTTCCTTTTTCTTTTTTTTATTTTTCTTAAAAATTTCTTTTATTTTTTCAGATCTTCCCTATTTTTTTGAAATTTTTTTATTTTTTATATTCCCTAATTTTTTTTATTTTTCTTAGAATATTTTTTTTCATTTTCTCATATTTTTCCTAAATATTTTCTTCCTTTTTTATTTTTTCTTGAAATTTTTTTTCATTTTTTTTAATTTTTCATGAATTTTTTTATTTTTTTATACTGTCTAAATTTTTTCTTTCTTTATTTTTTTTTTGAAAATTTGATTAAAAAAAACACGTTTCGGCTGCGCAGCAGCATGTTTATTTTAAAAATGAAAATGATAACTATTAATTATTTCAATTAAAAGATAATTTAATTTACATAAAAAAATTAATTTTTAAAATTAAATTGCACCAGATAACCGGTTTGGTTAGAGGTATTGTATCGGTATTGCAGCTGAACCATTCAGAACCGGAAATGGATGTCAATCGGCCGGTTCTAATTGTACTCAACTAGTTCTTCTGCATCTCACCTCTAGATCTATGCTAGACCAGACCATCCACAAACAGCCATCGTCGAGCATATCTCGTTATGATCCATAAAGATCTAGTCACCAAAAGCACCAAAGAAATTTAACAAAGAAGATCCGAGATCCAAAGTAGGAGGGACAGAAAGAAGAAACGGAAACATCTGAATATCTGCATGTCACTTGTGCTCCGCTTCCCACTAGCACTGGCTACGGGGGTGATGGAGAGAGAGAGAGGGAGATGGGAGAGGGAGAGAGGAACCGTGGAGAGAGAAAGTGGGTTATTGGGTGATGGAGGGAGGGGGCACAGAAAGTGACGAGAATAATGGATCCGGATCCGTTGCAGTTGTTAGGACAACTGCACCGGGTGCAGTTCAATCTGAACCATTCGATCTGTGATTCGACGGTTCAGATTGCAGCTCGTAAATTTTTTATTTTTATTTTTTGAAATAAAATAATCTGAATATAAATTATGATGTGGATTATCGGATTGCAGATTGAATGATCCAGATTGAACTGTACCCAATGCAGTTGATCTCCAACTGCACTGGACCCACATTCGAGAAAATGAGGGAGTGCGGATTGGTAAGATGGGTGAGTGTCTGGGGCTTTCCGCAAATATTGTGATAAAAATTAGTATTGTAGTGGAACCCCCGATAAGCATCTAATATAATATATGAAGGAAAAAAAAAATCTAATTTATGATTCCCCTTTTTATTACGAAGGATATGTAAAATCCTAAGGAAAGCACGTACTTTCTTTTAATATTAGTTAATGGATTTGAGTATTACAAATTGTTATATATACAATTTGTTGGATTAATTTTTTTTATTTATATATATTTTTATATTTTTAATTTAAAATTAATTTCATCAGTGGCTCAGTGATTAAACCAATAAATCATATTTTAAAAATTATATATATATTAAATAAAATATAATATTATCAAAAGTGGTTATAGAAATATTGTAACTCTATCTGATTACTCGAGTCAATGATGGAGCTATGTATAATGTTGTGGGGGGCCAATTGCCCCTGCAACCTTGAGAATTTTTTTTCTTTTAATATATTGGTATAGAATACATTTTTTTCCATTAAAAATTTAAACTTAATCCACAAAAATTAATTTTGCCAAGACTTTGATTTTTTTTTTTAATAAACAAAACCATCTAGAGTTTTAAAAAAAATACTATTTTTACTCAATTTCTTTTATAAATTCACTGATTATTGTTTATTGTATATTTGATAAAGTTTAATTGAGATTGATCTCATTTCTTAATTGATTTATTTGTTTATATTCTTTCACACATAAAAAATAAGTGTACTTAAATACAAACACTTAATCATATATGATTATCAAATAAAAAATTGTTAATTTGAAATTTTATATATTTGTGTTAAGTGACTTATCACTTTTACTGTACAAAAATAATTTGTTATGTCGAGTTAGACTTAAAATATTAAAAAATCATTATCCTTTTATTACATTTTGGAAATTAATATTTTTGAATGAATAAATTATATTATTAAATTCATAAAAAAACTTACAATTCAAACTAAATCCTGTACCAAGTAAACGAAGGAAATGATTATTGATTATGATCTAACCAATTATGATTAAATTTAATGAAATTATTATTTTAATTAAAAATTAATTAAATTTAAAAATAAAAATTATACATTTAATTGATTTAAGTTGATATGTTGTCCCATTATTTAAAATTTTTGCGTATACCGTGATAAGGAGTTATCATATATACACAATTTGAATTAATTTTTTTTTATAATTAATTTGAAATGTGCATTTTTCCAAACTAATGATATAAGATTCAGCTGCAATATATAACTGAATATAAATACGTTTGAATTTAATATAAAAATATTCAAAAGTTTTGAAATATTGAATCTCAACTAGCTTTCTAATTTAAAATGCAGTAAATAATTCTGTATAAAATTGGATGGATGATTCTTTCTTTCATAGATCAATGTTATAATTATTAGTTAAAATTAATATGTACTAATTTCAATTAATAAATGAATATAAAAGAAAATAATATATTTAATTAAAATCGATTTAGACAGAAAAAATTTAATAAAAGAACGACGCGTGACAATTTTTACTTTTACATGGAAGTCTTGTATAGAAATCCTTGATGTAAATATCAATAAAATAGTGGAAAAATAGTATTTAATCATTAATATTATCAATGAACATTATTATAATTTTTTGAAGTTTGTATTCTTTGGGTGTATTTCATATCTTGTTTGCTTGTAATTTTGAAGAATGGCATAATGTCATGAATTATATACTAGAACCCTTTGTGGGTGTAATTTATGCAATGAAATTTTAATTAATAGCTTTGTGCTTAAATTTAGTGTAATTTTGATCAATTTCATAATAAAATAAGTGTAATTTAATATACAAATTTGTTACTTAATTAAGTGTAATGTTAATGAAATTTTTATCAAAATTAGAATAAATTTAAGTGTAATGTAATAAAACTAGAAAAAAAAACATGTGAAATTATGATACAATTAAATATTGTGTTGTTTATGTTAGAATTGTGCCTTACAAGCCAATTATATATGATTCAATAGTACACATTAGATAACAATATTATTTAAATTAATTATTGCCGATAGAGATATTTTATCTATCATATATGTTTTAAATATTATTTGATAAAGTGCAATATATAAATTAAGAAAGCTAATGGACGGAGTCATGCGTAAAGATGGTGATCATGACATACGATTCCTAAAATGCCTTGATTTAGATAGACTAGCACATGTAATGTATTATATGTGAAAATCAGTTCGTTTTGAATGGACTCACGAGCAGTCCAAAAGTGGTGAAAAGACCAACTCAAAAAGTGTCCAGAACATTATGCCTTCGATTCGTATTACGAAGCGACCTCCCCGACTCGAGCTCATACTCGATAAAGCGAGCTCGACCTCAGCTTACCAGAGGATAGGCACGTCCCCAGGTTGAAGTGATCCGGCCAATAAAGTATGACCAACGACCTGGGAGCTCACTATATCAAAGACCCATTCACACATTACTTAGTAGACATGCCAGGCCCATTTACTGAAAACAATTTACAACAGTTAAATAGTAAGATTTTGTCTGTTCATTCTGTTTTATATAATAAATGTTGATGTAATAGATTTACTACATATGAAATTACCATTGTAACCTCATTTTCTCTATAAATATGAGGAAGGAGCCCTATGCAAAAGAGAGATAATCTTTTATGTAAGCAGAAACTCTACCAAAATAGAGAGAGAGCTAGAATATGCCGAAACTATGAGAGGAAGAAACATTGTATGCTAAGATCTTTGTAGAAATACTCCCATAATAATACATTATCGTGGACGTAGGGTCCAATTATACCTGGATTTGGCCAAACCACGTTAAAAATCTTGTGTCCCTTTATTGCTCTTCCTTTCTTCTTTGTGTATTTTGCTAATTTGCTGTATTTGAACCACTTGACGGTCAGAGATCTTGGAAGAATCCCCCCGTTGGCTGGAGTTTGGCTCATTACCAAAATCTGACGTCAACATGATGCATACTATATTGGAAGGGTGTTTTATTTTATGGACATCAATGTAAAGATACTAATGCATATATATGGGTGCTCATTAATAGAATGAGTTTATTGAATTGACATGCTTGAGAATTCTTGAATGAAATATTAATAAGTCAAACTAGAATTTACAAATTGCAATGGGGTTTATTGATCCCTAAACCTAAGATGTCATAGTAATTTTATATATAGTCAGTTGATATTATTTTGATTCCTAGGAATCATAAAAGGAACAAACTTTGGGTATAGCTTTGCTATATATGAAGTTTTGTGAATTTCAACAAAGGATTTATCGCTTCTCAAAATGATGGAAGAATATCCTATGTTTTGTAAGTATCTTGAATTAGGAAATCCTTAGCCAAGATGGAGTGAAATGAGAAAAGAGTATTTTGAGTTTTACAAATGAGTCATGCATAAAGAAATGGATACATAGTTATTGAATGATTAAGATTTTTGACTTAATGTTGTATCCTAAGTTCAATTGGGACACTGGATGAATGGAAGGACTACAAAGCATGATAATTGTAATTGGAATGGTTCATTATATTACTCATGTTAGCTAAGTCTTGATGATATGTTACTAGATGTTAATCTTGATTTACAAGGATTTAGAATTAACATGATTAATTCTAAATAATTAAATGAAGAGTTTAATTAACATCGGGGGTCAAGGCCCTATTACTAAATGGTGAACCTAAGAGGTTACATACAAAAGGTTAGATGTAGCCACATTTATTTTGTCACAACTCCAATTTTGGGAACATGATTGGGACAAACCACCAAGTGGTAACCAAGGAACCCATGAGCTTTCATCCTTTCATAAATCTTTATATTTTGAAGATCATGAAAACTAGGCTAAAATTATGTCTACATGCATATATTTAAAAATATGAAATGCAATCTTTAATAAAAATCATTTCATATAACTTTCTTAAAAATTTAAATACATAAATCCTTTTCATATCTTACAAAATATAAATCATTTTGACCTTTGTATGGCTAAGCAAATACAAACACTAAAGAGATAATCAAGGAAACTAGGTACCTAATATTATGCAATCAAATATGGTGGTGTTTGCACTAATTGAGACATTCTTCCAATCCATATACTTGAAATGTTAATGGAATGGGATGAGTACAATCTGAGTACTTAGTGAAGTGAGAGTTCCTACCATCTCCTTTGGGTGGAAAATTTTTGGTCATATATATATATATATATATCATCTCCTTTGGGTGGAAAATTTTTAGTCATATATATATATATATATCATATATCACATTAGTATTCATAAATATACTTGTGATGAATATAAGCCCAGTGACCCAACGAATGGATGAAGCCTAATTCAGCTAACGACAAAGACCCCTTTTGCCCTTCATGCCATCCATAAATAGAAAGGTATTAGTTGAATTTATTATTATTAAATATTTCATTCTCTCACTAGAAAACTCTCTTTGACTTAAGTATTAAAGTGGCTTTGGCAGTCTCCACCACTTGATCATTTTTGTAGGTGACTTCCGGCCATCGTGTACAACCCCAAAGTTTTGAAGTGTTCACCAATTGATATCGTCTAAGGTTTGAATACTTATGACAAATCTATTTTCTATTTACAGATTTTCATAATTTTTTTGAAGTATTATGAATATAATATTCTAATGCTCTTTACTGGTTAATCTTGATTCTATCTCCTTTTACTATTTTCAATTTGTGTATTCTAATTAACTACCATTTTGGTGAATACAATTTTTACTTCAGCTTAGTTATTAGCTTCATTTCTTAAATTTGTGAAATGTGATTTCGTTTAATACTTAAGATACATTCTATTATATTTGATTTTAGTAGTAAATTATGTTCACAAATCTTGTTTAAGAGGTAACTGTGTGATGTGCGCTATAATCCTTATGCAATTATAATTTTTTAAGTAACTCATTTTATTTGCCCTCTTACTATATATATTCTCCATTTTCATGAAGTTAATTATTAATTTAATCAAAATCTTAAACAAATAGAAGGAGATGATGGGTACCAATCCTCAGGTGTAGAGTTATTCTCTGTCATAGACTATTTTCATGCTCAGTCAATCCACAACCAAGAACATAAGATTGAATAAATAGGTCCAAACTCTTTCCCCTAGAAAACTTGGGGCATATATCACCCTAAATGGTAAAAACATGATTTCTAGTCTATCATTTCTTTTGGTGAATATGATTTTCACCTAGATTTTGATTGTGATTATGATGACTTGATGGTAATCATGGCTAATATTCATAATTATGTGGCCAAACAAGTTTTGATCGACTAAGGCAATTCACATAGTGTTTTGTGCTTTAATACAGTAAAGCAACTCAATCTTTTGCCCAAATCATGGAATGGTTCTTGTGATGATTTAATTGATTTTTTAAGAGAGTAGATACTAACTTTAAGCTCAATCACACTACAAGTTTCTCATGCAATGCTACCCTGAATTAAAAGTATTGACACAAAATTTTTGATAGTCGATATGTTGAATATAGCCTATAATGTTGTCTTTGGACAACCACTTTTAAATGCTATATAAGTTGTTATTTCTTTGCCTTATTTGTTGATGAAATTTCCTACTAGGAATTGTGTGAGACAAGTTTGAGCCAATCAACAGGTCACTTAATAGTGCTATATGAATAGTCTCAATGAAAGACTAGTAGATCAGTGTAGTGATAGCCATGAAAATACAAGCATATAACAATAAAGGGGATAGAATAGGCAAAAATCATTCTATTGAATTAGTTTTAAATCCCTACTTCTAAAAAATAATAGCAATACACAACATAAAATATATATATATATATATAAGTAACAAAATGATATGGTAACCATTGAAGTAACTTATTAACAAGCTACTATAGAAAGGTATAGTAAGGAGAAAATACTTGCCAATGAGCCCCTTTCCTTTTTTTTATGCAATAGGAGTACTCAAGGGATAGGGAGCATTAAACATGGGCTGGCTTTATGGGTTGCTGAAATATGAGAAAGGAGAACCAAGGTTGGGTTTTGGCCTTTGTTTCTCTTGACTTGGTGAGAGAGCGTAGTTTTATAAGTGTGCTCTGCCTAAATTGAAACTAAACGAGTAGCATCCCATTATTTCTCCTGATCAACTAGCTTGCTTGCCCTAGCAGACTGGTCAAAAACCTCTAGCTACACTACTTCTAATAGTCTACATCTTTTCTTTTCTTTATTGCTGAGATCATTGTGGGTTACGGTTACTAAAGGGAAGCCAGTAGCTAGACTAGCCTCTGCATTTTTGTTTCTTACTACCATTCAGTCCCTTATTTTTAGGCCTAAGTAGCCGGCCTTTTAGCTCCATGAGAGCTGGTTTATTGAGTTATACTAATATGTAAGTTTTTCTACATTTCTAAATTTCAATTCCATGAAAAATTTTAGTAATTAGGGAGTATTAAAATCCTAACCTTAAACCTAATTTTTTGAACCCTAAATGATTATTTGTGGATGGTTAGGACTGTACTAAGTCATTCCTGCCCTTAAGGAATTTAAGGTATTCTCAACTACTTTTCTACAATCTTGGGATTGAGAATGGCTCAAGAAATGCAGTATCTTGGATGGGAGGCTAAACCTCCAACATACATCACATGAGGTGAGTGGGTGCTTTAATTTCCCTAGTATTTTATTGAGCTAAGTGAAGGATAGTTCAAAGGATGGTGAGGTAGTAACCTTAGGGCTTGTTAAGTTGCTAATTTTCTTTATGTGATAGTTTTTAAATAATGGATAATGAGACTTGTGTGGTGCTGAATTTATGTATGTGGGGAACTACCCTTGTGGAACCATGAGTCTTAAGTAAGTAGAGTAATAGGAAAATAGCTCTATTTAATATACCTCTTTTGTTGCAGGCCCTTTCAATTAGTTTGATGAGTATAATAAGATACTAGAGAATTGTCCACTACACTAAAGTTAGAAAAGGTTAATTATAAGGAAGACAATTAATATGAGCAAATTTACATGGTCCTTAAGACGTGCCATAGGGTACTAGAGGTTGTCTTAACAGTAAGGTAAATGCTTGCCCGATTTGATGATAGGGGTGCTAATCAGGCTTGGAACCGAGAGCCTTTTGCCTTCAAGAGCCTGCATCTTTGGAAATGAGCACAAAGTCTTATATTAATTAAATTTTGTAAGTAGAATGCAAGCAATCATTGATAGGATAGCCATTAGAGGTCATATTAATCAAGGGGAGTTTTCAAAAGAAAATAATAAACAAACAAATGAATAAGAGTGTTGTGTGAATAATTGGAATTTGGTGAATGTGTATTGGTCCTTATGTTGTGTGTTAATATGCATGAATATGTGTGATTGAATGAAATATGGATTCTGTGAGAATTTTTCAAGTAGCCTACCATTGTTTGAAATTGACAATTATTGTTATAACCATTAATATGATGGAGTGATATGGGGAAAAGTTATATGAAGGAGGGCTAAGGGGATATGGAGGATATTGTAATATGACCAAATGGTTATAGTAAGTTGCTTAAAGGATCCTCAAGTTGATGTCCACATACCTTATTATATGTAATGTGTTTGTACTAGACAAATCAATCGTTTCAATATTTTCCTTGTTTGATATGTGAGATGGGATTAGAGATATATTGTATGATTCTTTAGTAGGAAGACATTATGTATGTGATAGTATGACTATTGAACTTGTTATGTGAGTAAGTTGCATATCTAAATTAGCCAATGAGCTTACAATAGTTGCTCTTGTCTTGATAGGATAGGGTTAAATTTGTGATAGGAGAAAAACTCCATGTTAGGGATAAAAGTGAGCATTGTACAATCATTAAGTTTCAATTTATATCACAAATTGCTGTATATATGATTCAATGATAGGAGATATGAAACAAATAGTTGTGAGACTACAAATTCTCTATGCAGTTATGCAATGACTAGGGCTCTTAATTATGGAATTTAACTGTTTTGTAATGCTAATTATTTTGGGATGGTATAGGAATAAATGACTCGCTCACTGAGTTTCAATAAAACTCATCATATTTCTTTGTAAAACCTTTTTTTTTTCAAAGCCCCATGTTATGTCCACCTTGTCAATCCACCCTTTAGTCGGACATAGCCAAGCTGTTGGATGAATGAAAGAGACCAAGGACAGTAAGCTTAGAATTTCATTTTGGCAGTTGGGTTGTCTTGTATGATTCTTGTATAGTCTATTGCATTCAATTTTCTTTTTATGTACAAATGATTTGAAAAACTATTTTGAAAATGTTGAGTCATAGACATATGATTGCCACAGGTTAATTTTGAAGGGTTTATCACCCCAGTAAATGTCTGATGTTTAGGTGAAATCCTATCATAATTTGTATAGAATTTTTTTGAACAAATATATGTGTGTGTGTGTGTGTAAATTTCCTTATTTTGTGTTAAATAGTTAATCCACAATATGGTCTAGTCTCTTGATTATATTGGTTGGTAATATTAAGGATTTTGAAGTAGTAACGTGAGTCTCATTGAACTACCAGTGGTAATGTGCCACATTGTTTATGTCCCAAATTAGGACATGACAATTAGAAAACAAGGGGTGCGATGCCAGCCTGAGGGGTGCACAATGATAAAAAAGATGTTAAGAAAGAAAAGAACCATTGATCTAGAATCCATTGATTCAAAGATTAATGGGTTGAAAAGGGATCCAAATCCTAAGCCAGAACTAAAAGATATGAGAATATTTGGCCTAGATGGCAAATAGGTCATTAAAATTAGGGTAAACCTACCGTCCGATTTTAAAACAAAGCTCATCAAAATCATAAATGATAATGTCAAAGTGTTTACCTGGATAGTAACTGATATGCTAGGTATTGATCCCAAAATTGCTTGCCATAAATTGGTTATTAATCCCTCAATTAAGTGAGTACAACATAAGAAAAGGAGATTTGGACCAAAATGATTAGATCTTATCACAATTAATGTTAATAAGCTCTTAACAGTTGGATTTATAAGAGAAATCTCACATACAACTTGGTTATCCAATGTTGTTATGATTAAAAAGGCTTATAAAAATTATAGGATGTGTGTTGACTTTATTGGCTTAAATAAGGCATGCCTGAAGGATACTTATCCTCTCCCAAACATTGATAAATTGGTAGATGGGGCATCTAATTTTGTGATACTTTTTTATGGTGTAATCAAATCTTAATATTGTTGGAGGATCATGAGAAAATAGCTTTTATAACTGATTATGGATATATTGTTATAAGGTGATGCCTTTCAAGCTAAAAAATGCCAAAGTAACATACCAAAGGATGATGAATAAAGTCTTCAAGGATTAAATTGAAAAAAATTTAGATGTAGATGATATGCTCATTAAGTCAACCAACCATTTTAAGCATTTGTTTGACATGGAAGAAATCTTTCAAGTAATGAGGAGAAATAATTTGAGAATTAACCCAAGTAAATGTGCTTTTGGTGTAATTGCAAAAAAATTCTTGGGTTTCATGCTGACTGAGAGAGGAATTTAAGTGAAACCAACAAAATGCTGGGCTATTATGGAAATGAAAAGTCCAACCAATATTAACGAAGTGAAAAGGTTGAATGACTGAATCATGGCTCTTTTGCAATTCAAGTTTATATTAGTGGACAAATGCATATCCTTCTATAAAATCTTAAAAAGTTCCAAGGAATTCAAATGGGACAATTTTTGCAAACAAACCTTTGTAGATTTGAAGACTTATTTGGCAGGTCCAACTATTTTGTCAAAGTTAGAGCTAGGGAGCAAAATAATTTACAAAAACTAATTATTTAATAAGTAAAGTCCTTCATAGTGTAGAATTACAATATCAAAAAATACAGAAGCTAGCCTATACCTTTCTTATAGACTCAAGAAAGTTAAAGTAGCATTTTCAAAAAGCCACCAGGTGATCATTCAAACTAACCAATTGATCAAACAAATCCTTTGAAATCTTGATTTGGTCAGATGACTGGTTGCATGGTCTATGAAGCTATTAAAAATGGAATAGAATTTGAGTCTTGAAAACCTACTAAGGCTTAGGTCTTGATAGATTTTATTATAGAAATTACTAAGGGCTCTCCTAAATGTGTAAACGATCCATTTGTATGGACATTATTTCTAGATGGGTCCTTAAGTAAGAAAGGAAGCTGGGGCACGAGTAATTCTGGAGGGACCCAATGGTGTCATTATTGAATGTGCACTTAAGTATGAATTTTAAACAATAAACAATTAAGTTGAATATAAAGCATTGATAGCTAACCTTAAGCATGTGGTAGAATTGGGAGTAAGAATGATGAAGGCATTAAGCAATTCCTAGCTTATGGTGGGGCAATTAAATGGGACATATGAAACCAAAGTTCCTTGTGGACTAAGACAGAATAAAAAGGCAAAGAAGTTAATCATTGCATTTGAATTTTTTGAACTAAAACAAATTCTGAGATCAAAAATTGATTAGGTATATGTATTATCAAAACATATCGCTACAAAAACCTTAATAGGAAATAGGAGTTTTTGGAGGATACACTACTAGAGCCAATTATAAAATAGAAAGGAGTAATGCCGGTTAATTAACTTTCATCATAGATGAATCCTATTATTTTGTATCTACATGGAAAGGCAATTGATGATAATCCACTAGAAGCATAAAAAATAAAGAAATATGCAACTCGCTTTACATGGAAAATGATTAATTCTACAAAAGAGGTTTTTCTTTGCCCATCTTGAGGTGCTTGCATCCTAAAGAAGGAAATTATGTTCTATAAGAATTGCATGTGGGAATGTGCGGAAGTCATGCTGTTGGAGCAACTCTAACTTAGAGAGCCTTACAATAAGGGTATTTTTGGCCAATAATGAAGCAAGATACTCAAAGCGTGGCAAGGATTTATGACCAATCTTAGAAGTTTATGGTTATTCTTGGACAACCACAAGTTGAACAAGATATGATCTACTTGCCATGGTTATTTTTGTAGTGGGGAATCGATTTTTTAGGACCTTTCCCAATTGCCCTGGGATAGTTCAAATATCTTATTGTGGTGATCAATTACTTCACTAAATGGATAAAGGTCAAACCACTAACTAGAATTACAGCTCATAATACTCTAAAGTTTGTGTCGAAGAATATTGTTTGCAGGTTTGGTGTGACTTAGGTTCTAATTAGTGATAACAAAGCACAATTCACCATTCAAGTTTTCTAGAAATTTTGTTAGGACTTACAAATATCTAAAAAATTCACTTCTGTGGAACCCTGGTCAAATGGGCAAGTTGAAATAGCCAATAAAATTATACTAGATGGGTTGAAGAAAAGGTTGGAAGGATCTAAAAGATTGTGGGTTGATGAATTATTGAGTATTTTGTTATCTTACAAGATGATCAAACAAACCACAGCAAAGGAAATTTCCTGTCTCATAGGTCATTAGCTATTATGGTTGTCATTGTGATAGATAAATCATTTTAGTTTATCTCCCTAGTGCATATAGGTCTTCCTTCACTTTGTATCAGTCATCATACACACATATCTCCATAAGATTTAGTCTCTAAGCTTTAGCCTAGTTTACCATTCTACCATTGCTAGATCTATCACTTTCTATCCGAGCTAATTTAGGATAATCCTATTTGTTCTAATCATTACTTGATGATTAAATTATGTTAATTATGAAAAAAATTCCATTTTTATAAATATATCTAACTAAAGCTATGTTCCAACCCTATGCTAAGCCCATCATCGCATGCATGCACGCACATAATCACATTTATACAAACATTCCTAATAATTCTACATTTATGCATTATCCTATTCTGATAATCCTATGCCTCTATTTAAGCCTTTTACTAACCTTCTTAACATTACATAAAAAATTTGGGCTATTTTTAAAACATAGATATTTATAAGGAAAATGAAGTTAGAAGAGTAGAAATCCCTAGTCATCTTAGTAGTTAAGAGTTCTCTTAAAACCTTCACCTTAAAGCCTTTTTTTAGTTTTGATCTTGACATTTGGTTGTTCTAGAAACACCTTACAACAACCAAAAAAACAAAAAGAAAATCAAAACTAAAAACCAAACAAACTTAAGATAAGAAAATAGCTTTTTTAGGTTAAAAACCTTACCTCATGCTTATACCATTGAAGACCACAAACTAGAACCCTACTTAGTTGAGTAACTCTTCCTAGGAGCTACTCAATTATAAATGAGTGTTACTAAATTTCATTGAATAAAGGTCTCCTGATAAAGGTATGTTGCTGTTTGGTTGATTAACTGATGCACATTCGGTTGATTAGACCAATCGATCAACTAATTGGTCCGAGTTTTGGGAACCTACTCAGCCTAAAACCTAGGCCCGACCAATCCTATGATCTTTGCTTACTTTGCTTATGTAGTCCTATCTATTTTGATCTTATTCTAACATTGTACTAATATAATCTAGTACTAACTCAATATTTAGGATATTTCAAATTCTCCCCTTTTAAACAATTTGTCCCCAAATTGCCATTCTAATTAAACAATTCATCCCCACATTGCCATTCTAATTATTAAGCACATTAAACACTCATTGCATGTATCGTTTCCATTTTAGTCATGTCATATATTATTTCCATATCATGTGTTGATGCACTTCATGCATCTTTTCATATTCAAGATACTTATCACATTTTCATTGCTTTGTATCATATCCTTTGATCATACATTCATATTCATAGCATATCATAATACCAAGACATGGGGTAGTATAATATCTTATGCATTGGCTACTTCTAGTAGCTCCATCTCATTTGGGCATAACACATCACCATCTTCAATATGTCACATATGAGCATAATATGTCACTGTCTATAATGAGGTGATAAACATTACCATTTTTAACCCATAGGCTTAAAAGTGGCATAACTCAGTTGTGTAATTCACACCACTTACTAACCTATAAGGTAAGACAATCATAAATACAAAAGTAAACACTAGTTCAAAAGTTAGGGGTTTCCTTGATGAAGTTACATGATCTGCACTCATATTGTTTGATAAAAGTTCTTTTCTATTTTTGCATGCCTTTCTATAATTATCTTGTAGCTTTGCGTGATTCGTTTTTCTTTCCTTATGTTAGTTTTCATTTGTCCTGTGTCTACCTTTTCTATTGTTAGCTTCTCTTTGCCTATACAAAGGTTATCCAACCTTTGACCAGCCTCCTGTGACCTATTTTTTTTTATTCTAACACTTTAGATGTTTCTTTATCTCCTAACTTGAAATCTAAGATTTGGGGTTAATCATCGATTCCTTAACACTTATTTTGTGATTAATTTAGTCTGTTACTATCTTGTGTTCTCATTTATGACTTATATTAGGCTTTTTCACCATTTATTAGATCTTCATGTAGCTTGCCCTATCCATGTTCACATCAGCAAAGCTTCAAGGTTTCTTAAGTTGTACATACCAACTATTGCATTTAGGTGACTTCATCACATTTTTCTTATAAAATCTAGTATTCCTTTTCTATCTTCAATCTTTTCATGCTTACCTCATCCCTCCTTATCATTTTTGGTATCACCCACTTCCACTTTAGTTCCCTTTTTCTTCTTTTCCCTTATTTCTTATTTTATTTCTTGATAATCTCATTCATATGTTTATCTTCCTTCTAATTAGCTATCTGTTGTCATTCTTATTTGCTACTTAGTTATATTATTATTCTAGTTATCATTTCTTTCCCTTTTATGTTGTGTTCATTTCATCTACCCTTTGTCTTGCAACTATCTTACTCTCATGACTTCCCTATTTTGTCCTTTCAATTACTAGTCATTCAGTCTTCTTGTCCTTGACTTACTTCTTACTTGCTTTACTTATGCTCTGATCATTTTATTCATGACCAAATCATCATTCTATTCAACTTAGGAGAGGGCCAATACTGATCTTCACCTATTTATTCTATTTATGAATGATCATTTTATACGTTGATCATTCTATTCATGACCAAATTATCATTCTATTTAACTTAGGAGAAGGCCAATACTAATCTTTACCTATTTGTACATAACACCTTGTACCTATTCATCCATTTTACTCCATCATACTATTTATCTAAGTATAAGTTTACTACATTACTATCTATCACATTGATTGCCTTAGTCTCTTTACAAGAAAAAAGCATGTCACAACACAAACATTTTCACATCATGAAGATTAGCACCTCAAATACATATCTTAACACCAAGAACACTATTAAATGCATCTTTCACATAGATAGTCTTACTTATATGGACATATAACACATTGCATATTTGTTCATATGAACTTTTAACACATGATAAATATATCACTTACTTTCTTCCTACTAATTATCTTGTTATAGGCCACAATCATATCTAATTGTGCAAACATAGTTTTAATCTCTTATAGGTACTATGCAACAATAACAGGGTAATCTAATTTAGCTTTCATGAATTTCATTTCACTAGGCAATCCATGATCTTACTATTTTGAACACATAACTTAACATGCACATAAGTTATGCAAATAGGTAAACTTTAATTCTAGGTTACTAATCATACACTTACATAGTCTTTAAAACCATTCCTTCTTGCATACTTAAATTCTATACACCTAATCTCAAGTCATTAATCTTATAAATTGATTATAAAAGCATCCATGCATACCATATATTTATCATATGGCACATACACATGTATACATGTACACCATTGTACATGTATTCACTCATATCTCTTATGCAAATACTTACATTATACATAACCTTTAACATTCATTATTTCTTACCTATTATATGCTCATTTAACTATGTGTGCACCCACATGTTTACATCTCACATACTTATTCACATGTAAACACATATAATTACATCTATACACATATACTAACTTTCATACATGCATGTACTTTTGCATATATATATATATTCGTATCATACATGCTTATTTATATGTGACATACCTCTATACAGTTAAGCACATCTTGATCACAAGCATTCATACCAATTATATACTTAACATATTTTTTGTACACATGCAACCATATGCGTACATGCTGTCACATCCTTTACATTCATTCATATATATTATATGCATACCTCTTTCATATTTATAATTGATTCATGCAATACATATATTAAGTGTCAATAGTTCATAATAATCATAATCTTATTTAACTATACATCATCATTTCAGACTTGTTAATTAATTATCGCTTATTCATACCCTTTTGTACATTTATCACTCATTTGAATACACAAACAACCATATATGATCACATATTCATATGTTTTAAATTCACATACTTTCTTACATTTAGGCATACTTATCCATATATAGCATAGACTTTTACCTTCCTAACATAATACTTTACTTTCTTGTCATTCATGCACACACTTACATATAGCATTTATACCCTTTCACATCCTCACATATGCATTTACATATATCATACATCTTTACTTTACACATACCCCCATATGTTCATGTTTTCACATGCATTTCAATTATAGAAACCAATTCATGTTCTAAATATGTTCACAGCACAAAGCATATAGTAAACCATTTTATATCATTCTACCATCCAACATGTCATTCTTTTTAACCATGCAAGATGCATGTTATTACACTTCTTACACATATTTGCATGTTACATACCTAGTTCCTTGAATTATATCTAATTCTAGGGAATGCAGCAATATATTCATTTCATATTTAGTTCATGCAACAAATTTGCTTCTTATCAATTAAATACAGTAAATCATTAGCCATGTAATCACATATGTACTATACAACTATGCAACTTTAAGTACATGTATACAAATTTCCTTATTACCCATGTTTAAGTCTAACATTAGTTAATTCTTTCTCAATAGCTACAAAGAATTTGTTCTACTCTAGTTTCATTTATAGTTACATTTATTTCTAACACTTATATCAGTCATACATGCATACTGATGTTATCATAACATAAACACATATAACTATTTCATTATGATCTTATACTGCGCAACATATAATTTACTAGTTGTTCATTCTTGATCTTATCCTACCATTATCCTTTAATCTTTCTAATTGTTTAACTTTTCTTTTATTCTATCATAGGCTTAATTCTGCTATTCATTCCTAGGCCTGCAACTATAACTTGTTCTAGCTCTTTTTGTAGATCCACTTAATGTCTACTAATCTTATTTTTCCATGCATCATGCTTATCCTAACTTTGTCCATCCTAGATTTGTGTTCTTATCCTTTTTACATGTCCTTATTCTAATACATTTCAATTATACATAAAAACACACCACTAATTAAGTAAAAGGGGCTTTGTCAACTTTAACATGACCATTATGTTAACCACTATTTTCTCTTTACAGGTTTTCTTGTCATTTTCTTTTTGTGATCTAGGGTAAAATTGTCACTACTTTTCTTTCTTAGTATGCGTTAATTCATTCTTATTGTTCTTCCACTCATTTGAGGGTAGAATTTTCATTATTGACCCTACTCACTTTATAGGTATTTTTATCATTATTGCTTGGGTAATTTCATCATCATCATTTCTTCCCCTCTATTTAAGGATACTTTCATCATCCTATTATTCCTATACTTCCTATATTATGCTTAGAATTCTACTTTTACTAACATTTTTTTTGTGGATTTGATTAATCCTTGTGACTCGATTAGTGGATTTCTTGGACAACTATAGGTGCTCCCATATGCATTCCACCATTTCCAGTACCTATAACCCTAATTCTCCATGCCAAACAAAAATCATGCTATGACACAAACTTGTCACGTCTCTAATTTTTGAAAGATGACTAGCACTAGCTACCAAGTGGTGACCTAAGTATTCATCCATTATTAAAACCTTTATATTTTGAAAATTATGAAGACCATTCTAAAATTATGTCTATGAGCATATATTTAAAAAAATGAGATGCAACCTTTAATAAAAAATCATTTTATAAAACTCTCTTGAAAATTTAAATACATAATAATTTTCATATTTCATAAACATAAGTCATTTTGGACCTTTGTCTAGTTGAGCAAGCACTATCACTAAAGAGATAATCAAGGAAACCATGTACCTAATATCATGCAATCACATAAGGTGGTGTTTGTACTAACTGAGACACTCTTCCAATCCACATACCTGAAATATTAATGAAATGGGATGAATACAACTTAAGTATCTAGTGAAGTGAGAGTTTCTATCCTTTTTTGGGCAGTCACGAAAACATATATATCATGTACCACATACATATTCATAAGTATACTTGTAAGTACATGCACATGTATTATCACATTTTATATACATATATACTTAACTTAATAACCGATTATCCTTTACATGGTCATGTATTTCATTCTATCTTTTCCTTTTCTAACATTTCTTACTTCCTTTCATCACATCAACTATCAGGCAAGGCAGTAATATAGTAAATTTGTGTTGTGGCTACCTTAAGCCAGCAAGTAGTGGGATCCTTAGATCACCCAATCATAACATAGAATAATGATAAAATGATAACAGTCAATGGCACCCTTAGGTCAACCAGTCATAATTCAGTCATTTATTTCATATGTCTTACCATCCCAATAAGATAGGTGCATTTCATATGCATACACTAATATTATGTAAGTCAAAAGAAAAGAAGTAATAAGATTATATGGTCTTTAGTCATATCATATCATATCATGTTGAATGCAATATCTACATTCTATATAGTTGTGTCCTCCGACACCATACTTATCTCATGTGTCATCAACTATTATGGCTATCATAGTGATAGATAAATCATTCTTTTTCATCTTCCTATTGCACATAGTTCTTCCCTTTCTTACTTTATATTAGTTATCACATACAAACATCTTCATGGGATTCAATCTCTAAGCTTTTACCTAGTTTAACAATCTACCTTACTAGATCTATCAGTCTATATCCAAGCTAATTTAGGATAATGATATTTATTTTAATCATTACTAGGTGATTAATTTTTTTTTAATTATGAAAATGTTATGTTTTTTAGAAATATCTTACTAAAGCTATGTTTCAACCCTATGCTTAGCCATACGCTAAACCCACCCTCGCATACATGCACATAATCACTTTTAAACAAGCATTCCCAATAATTCTACATTTATTCATAATCCTAATTTTGATAATCCTATACTTCTATCTAGGCCTTTTACAAATCTTCCTAACACTATGAAAAACATTTGTGCTATTCAGAAAACATAGATATTTACAAGGAAAATAAAGACAGAATAGTAGAAATCCTCACTCACCTTAGTAAGAGAGAGTTCTCCTAAAACCTACACCTTGAAACCCTTATTTAGTTTTAATCTTAGTTTTTGGCTGTTGGGGAAACACCTTACAACAACAAAAAAATAACAAGAAGAACAAAATTAAAGGCCAAAAGAACTTAAGGTAAGAAAATGATCTTTTTAGGGTAAAAACCTTACCTTGGCTTTAAACCCTTGAAAAGCACAAACTAGAAATCTACTTAGTTAAGAAACACTCCTTAGGAGCTACTCAACTACAAACAAGGGTTCTAAATTTTGTTGAAGGAGGGGTGTCCTTATATAGGCACACTAGATGGTTCGGTTAACTAATTGGTCTAGGTTTTGGGCACTTGCTTGGCCCAGCTAGTCTTATAGACTTACCTTAGTCTACTTATATAGTCCTATCCATTTTAATCTTATCCTAACACTATTTTGATCTAAATTGGTATTGAGTCAGTATCTGGAGTGTTACATTAATGTTATATGTCCATGTGTATGTGCACCCATACAAACTATGTGTAACCTAAATATAAGTTTAATGGTTTTACTTATTTAGTTAGTTGGACTCCACCCACATCTTACAATCATAGGAACAATCACTTCAAAATTTACAAACATAGATATTGGAATCAAGTATACAATCTTGATGACTAAATGGAAGAATCTTATGAGCATAGTTAAGACCTCATTGTCATGTCAATCATATTGTTCTCTCACTTAGAGATAGAGTATTGTAGTTGTAAGTATCAAGCTTAAGTTCATGCTAAGAGCCAAATAGGCATGTTCCTTTTAGTTCAACAGTTTCAAGTATCAATAACGTAGTCAAGAAAAAAATTATCCCTAAATCTACAAACAGAGATTAATTGATATAAACAACATTGTAGGACAGAGTTAGAAAGGTTGGTGGCAACCAAGAGCTGAGCAGTTTCCATACCGGTCACAAACTCTGGAAACATGGGTCATGATACCAAGTTTTCACAAACTCTTAACATAGTTAAATACATAAATTTGTTTATTTCATGAATGTTTTTATAATAAAATTCTTTATTGTTAAATATGTAGTATCTTATTGTATATGTTTACCTTGTAATCTTCTAATCAACCTCACTTACACATTTTAGAAATTTATTTACAAACTCACACATATTTCGATGGCATATTATTTCCAAATATTTTTTTAAAGATTTATCTCAACTTTAGAGAGGATTTAAAATAAGCTACAATTCCAATTTAAAGAACTTCCTAGCAGCCATATATGTTGATTAATAAATACGACAATGAACTATATTTAAAAATCCAAATAGTCATACATAAGAGTTAATATGTTTTTAAGTGTTTGCCATTATAATGCTTAGTAACTAGCAGCTTCTACCTCACTAAGACATCAAGTACCCACAATCTTAATAATGAAATTTACCTACAATATTCTTAAATCCATAAATAGATTTCTCTAATCAAAATACCTATAATTTGAACTTAAAATTGATAATCTAAAACATCTAGGAAATAGAAGTTTTACTTTAAAGTTATACTATAATAATAATTTAAATATCACTATCGATTGAGCTTCCAAGGCACTGGTAGGAGAGCTTTTGGTCTTCTCAGCCTAAGCAAGCTCTAGTTACCATAACAATAAGGAGTGGTGGCAAACGAAAATAGAGTTTCACACCATCACTAACCAGAAGACTAATCAGCCTAACCAATAGCTTTGTTGATGTCGACAACTTCAATTGGTACCTTTTGACCACCAGCATCCGTTGGCTAGTCTGAGTCTTCTAGTTCTTGACATAGCATGCATGGAATCATCTAAACATGATAGAATAAGGCTAATTAGAGGCTTCAATGGATGGGAAAAAGCTCCAACAGTTGGGGAGCTATTTGAAGGAGTGAAAGATGTTAGAATATTTGAGTTAGAAAGCACAAATATCCAAATGTGAGCACTAGATTATAGTTGATGCATTTATTTATTGGTGAAGCTACTAGGTATTGGCATCTAAATGATACATTTTTTATGAACCTTGTCATCAATATTGGTCTACTCTAATTAGTGATCAACAAATCTTATTATGCAATCTCAATCCACATGACTATTACATGGAATAAGAAAGAAAAGGCTTTCTAAATTCTAACATGTGTTGTTTCTCATTTATGAGAGAATTATTGAGGAAAGATAAAGATGTGTCTTTTGGTTCATTTTTCAAGATAATTCAGGCCTATTTTCCATTTAGGTGGATTGAATATGTGAGAAAGAAAAAGTGTATCTTTTTAATTTCCTACACATGTGATTATATTTAATTTACTAATAATAAGGTGGAAATTAACCACACCAATAGTAGGAAATTTATGAAGCTTATTATTAGAAATTAAACATGTCTTCATCTCCCATAACCATTAGGAAGATAGGAAGAATAAGTGAAAAAACTCTTGATTCCTCATGTATGGTTTTTGAACTTAATTACATTTCATTTTATGGGATAATGATAGAATTAAGTGCTGTAATTATGACTTTTGCATATGTAACCATTGGGCAACTAAAAGACATATTTTTTGTGCAATGTAACTGATATTACTATATAAGTTAGGTGAATCATAATTTGAAACACACATTTAGTTATTCTATTGGCTCTTGATTCAAAGGTTATAGTTGGGTCATTATTGTACAAGAAAGGAAGTAAACAAGTCTTCCATTTTACTCTTAATAGTGTTAACTTGGTTGCTAATCCTAGCACATTTTTAGGGCTATTTCTATCATCCTAGGGTTGTTCTAAAAGATCATCAAAGGTCTTCTGTGTGTTATAACTCACCCTACTTGGAAAGACAAATGAATTCATAAATCTTTATAGATCATTTTTATTTATTTTAATAAAAAAAATCACAACATTGATATCAGAGTATCTGTTTGTAGAAACATGTTTATAGGTGTAGAACATAGTCTTTTGCATGTGGCCTAGTATCTTGAATGTTTTTTTTTTCTTATGTGATCTTCATGATTAGCATGAAAGTGATAAGTTAATGGACTTGTATACTAATTTTTTTTTATTGAAAATTGACTCAAAAAAAGCTTAAAAACTTTGGCTAGATTTTTCAAGCTTGCAACGTAATTCCTTGTAATTAAATTTTTTTAAGGCATAAAAATAGATGATTTTATTTAGAATAATAAAATTTATGCTTAAATCAATTTGATTATAGGCTAAGGATGCTTATCTTTAGATTGTTTGAGCATAGATTTGTTATTTTTAATCAATGCATGCAATTTATGTCTTGTTGTGAAAATGAATTTGCTAATGGATATGAAATTATGTGAGGTAGTATAGGTACTGCCACAAAGGGCACTATAGTCGAGCTAAACAAAAATTTGGAAACTTGATAGGGATAATTATCCTCTATGGCAACAAAAGATTCAATTCTTGCTCATCGAATAGGACACACTCTAGATAATATCCACTACACTTCCGAAGTTAGCTCCTGAAGCATCAAATGTGGATAAGCCCAAGTATGAGAATGACCGATGATCTAATGATTGACTTCACCATGCTTGATTCAACAAAAGAAATATGAGACACCATGAAAATTAAGTGTGAAAGTGTTTCTTTGCAGAAACAAAGGGCCTTATTCCTTAAGTTTTAGAATTACTTAAAAAGGTTAGAACAAAACATGTCTTGTCACCTCCGAGAGATGTCTCACATGATTTTAAAAGAAATTGGACATACATTGACTGACAAGCATCAAGTGCAAGTAGTTATCCGATCCCTTTCCAATGATAAATGGCACTTAATTAGGATCAATTTATGCCACGATTCAAAGATTAAGACCTTTGATGATATTGCTAGGCATATTATGTTTGAGGCTGAGGTGATGGACATTAAGATCCAAAGCATATGTTGATAAGGCATCTTTTTCATTAAATAAAAAGAAGAATAAGGGTTGGAAAAAGAGAAAATTCTCTAGGGAAGGTTTCAATTCTGGTACTAAGAAATCAAAATTGATGAGAAGTGCTAGAAGTCAAAAAACAAAGCAAAAATCAAGTACTTTAGTTATGGCTTAAAAGGTCATTTTGCTAAAGAGTGCAAAAATCATAAGGTACAAATATTCTCTACCTCTTATGCACATGTTTCATCACGTATTTTAATGACTGAGTTTCACTCTTCGTGGGCTATTGATTTAGCAGTAACCAACCATATAGCTCAAGATCAAGACTTGTTCGTGGCCTACAAAAAGCTTAGTGCTGGAACCAAGTAGGTTTTTGTAGGTGACAACTCTTGTTTGGAAGTAGAAGGCTTTGGAATTTGTAAAATGCCTTTGTTTAATGGAAATGATTTAGTATTAGTGGATGTTTAATTTGTACTTGAAATAAGGAGAAACTTAATCTCCATAACTTGTTTGATGCATTTTGGTTTCAGTTTGAATTTTCATAAAGGTGTATTGGATATTTCTTATAATAATGTCAAGTTATGTACTTCTTTTCTTAAAGATGGTTTCTTTATGTTAGATACTATTGCTAATGGTAGTAGTTATTTGGGTGATTGCCTTATTGTTTAGTCCAATGATCAAGTTGTTTAGCATTCAAGGTTGGGACATATTGGCCAAAATAAGATATGTATAAGTTAGCCAAAAGTGGCCTACTTGGATCATTATCTGAGGTCTCATTCCTAACCTATAAGTTTTGTCTTATTGGTAAAGCTACTCATAAATCATTTGAAAAAAGTGTTCAATGTGATTGTCCATTGTAATTAATTCATTGTGATGTTTGTGGACTTTTAGATATTGTATCAAGACTTGGTCATAAGTATTTTTTGACATTCATGGATGATTGTATTCATTATACCCATGTTTATCTTTTGAAATACAAAAGTGAAATGTTTAGTCACTTCAGATCTTATGTATCTTTAGTAGAGAACCAATTGAACCAAACTATTAAGTCCTTGTGGACTAATAGGGGTGGTAAGTACTTATCCAACAAATTCAAGAGGTTGTGCGAAGAAAATAGAATAGAAAGACAGCTTACTATCCCTAGCACACCTTAATAGAATGGGCTGGCAGAGAGGAAAAATTGACTCTCCTTGATATGGTATAGACCATGATGGCAGAGGCTAGTTTAGATCTCTCTTTTTAGGGAGATGCCCTACTCACGACAATCCATATTTTCAATAAGGTGCCTTTCAAATCTATCCCTACTACTCTTTATGAGCTTTGAACTATTAGAAAGTTTGTTTTAAGTAATTAGGCCTTAGGGCTGTGTGGCTTACATCCATACTCCGAATCATGACTTTGGTAAACTCAGGCACGTGAGGGGGAAATGTGTTTTTTTTTTGGCTATTCTGAACACTCCAATGGGTATGTGTTAATTGATTTGGAGCAAAAGGGCAAAAGGGTTGAATTCAAGTCAAGGGAAGCTATTTTCTTAGAGAATGAGTTTCCATCTATAGGGACTATTGATAAGTTACAAACCTAATACAAACTTACTGATTTTGCATATTCTGACTCAAATGGAATTAGTGTTGTTATGAGTGGGAGCCTAGTGCAATCACTAGTGCCTGATTAAGGTGGTGAACCTGATCCTAATCAACCTAGAAAGGATACAATTGCTCAGCATGATCATAATGTTGATCATGAGCCGGTTCAACCTATTAAGCTTTTTGAACTTTAGCAAGAGTATTCTAATTCTGATGGTGAAGGAGATGCTAGTGGGCAAACCTCTACTGAGCCTCCATCTCTTCATCATTTCATTCAGCAATTCAAACCACCTAAGTGGTGGATTTTGAATGGAAGTGAGACTCACTTGGCGACATCTTTGGATGATGAGCCACACAATTATAAGAAAGCTCTTGATCGTTCAAATAGTGAGCATTGGTTAATTGCAATAAGTGATGAATTAGATTCAATGTATGCTAATCAAGTATGTGAATTAGTGGATCTTCCTTAAGGCTAAAAGGCAATTAGGAGTAAATGGGTTCTTAAAATAAAAAGGAATGCAGACAGTGACATAGAAAGGTACAAGGCATATTTAGTTGCCAAGGAGTACACTCAAGAAGAGGGGACCAATTATAAAGATACCTTCCTACTTGCAGTACAGTTTAATTCTATTGGGTTGATTTTAAGATTGCATGAAGTGGATGTTAAGATTGCCTTTCTCAATGGTATTTGAGTGAGGAGATTTATATGGCATAACCAGAGGGTTTTGTAAGAATTATGAGAATAAAGTTTGCAAACTTAAGAAGTTTAAGAAGTCTAGTTATGGTCTCAAACAGGCTTCTAGACAATGGTACTTGAAGTTCCATGAGTTGATGTTCAATTTTGGTTTCCAGATGCTAAATGACAACCATTGTGTATTTTTGGTGCATTCCAAAGATAAGTTTCCAATAATGTCACTCTATGTGGATGATATTCTATTGGCTAGTAATGACTTAGAATTAGTACATACAATCAAGAAATGATTGTCCTCTACCTTCAAAATGAAGGATCTAAGTGAGATTGCTTATATCCTTGGAGTTTAAATTCTAAGGGATAGGTCTAAGAGTTTGTTAGCATTGTCATAAGAAACACACATTGGTAAGATTCTTAAGCATTTCAACATGCACAATTCTAAGGCAATGAGTACCCATTTAGCCCACAACTGTAAGCTTGATGAGTCGGTGTGTCTAAGCACTCCTGAAGAGAAAGAGGAGATGAAAACTATCTCTTACATTAGTGCAATTGGAAGTTTAATGTATGCCATGTTGTGTGCACAGCCAAACATTAGCCAAGAAGTGGGCCTCTCATTGCTCGTCTAATCTAGGCCATTAACATTGGAAGTGTGTTAAATGGGTCTTTAAATACCTTAAAGGTGCTAAGGATTATTGGTTATGTTACTAAGGTGGTAACCTACAATTACAAGGGTACACTGATGCTAATTGGGGTAAGGAAAGAGATGAGTATAAGTTTACATCTGATTATATTTTTTGGCTGAATAGTGGAAGTAGACTTGCACGACTTTGTCCACAATGGAGGCCAAATTTGGGGCTGGGGCGATTGCTATGCAAGAAGCCTTATGGCTTGGTCCTTTCCTTTGAAATTTAGAAGTTAGGGCTCCTAATAGGCCAGTCACTATTCAACATGATAGCATGACCACATTAGCTTATATAAAGGATCTAAAGTATCATGGAAAGGCCAAGGAAATATGGATTAAGAATAACTTTACAAGAGATGCAATTAAGGAAAAGGAAGTACAATTAGAATACATGCTTATAGATCAAATGGTGGCGGATCCATTGACTAAGCCTATTTCACTGGCCTTATTTGCCAAGCATGTTCTAGTAATGAGACTCCGTAGTCTATAGTGCCTTATTTGTATTTTTTTCTTTTTATTGTCATTTGTTTAGTACCCATGTTGATTGAAGGAATGTATTGCTTATGTGTTAATGTGATGAATATCCTTCATTCATGCATGTTCTTGTTTTTGCTTCATAACAAATAATTATGCTATGTCAAACGTAGGTTATGGATAAATTCTCTCACACTAACAATCCAACTCTATTTTTTGTGTAAGAATAGAGATTAGACTACTCAAGTAAATAAGCATAGTCTACTTGTCACAATAACATGCCATCTAGTAGGAAATATGCTTTATTTTGACCAGTGTTACAATTTTTAGCTTGTAACAACTTGAGTTTCTTATGGCCGCCTTGCATTAGCATTGTTATTGCTTTACTCAGGATTAGGTAATATTAGATTTACCAAGCATTTATGACCATAAATACATGTTAACCTATATGACCGGGTGTGAATTTTTCTATGTGATGAATTCAGGTTAGTCATGAGCCTGATTAACTTATGCATATGGTATTTGCTGACATATGCTCCTAAAACTTGCTTTTTCTCTAGTGGGAGATCATGTTTTTCTCTTGATTTGTTTAAGTAGAAGTTTTAGGTGAATCTCATGTTAAATAATTTAAGTGGGAGATGACAACTCACTTTGTGGGTAAATCATTTATATGGGAAGCTATACCATAGCACGTGTGTATAAATGACCAGATAGAGAATAACTTGAAGTGATCCTTGTCTTCAAGTGTATGAGTTTTCTCTATGATTAGATATGCTTTGGTAACTTGATACTTTTAGTGACTACTGCCTATTATTTGATGGCTTAAAATTAGAGTATTAACTATGACAGGGGATTGAGATGGCGATGACAATTTGGCTTGAGGGAACCTAATTGGGTAGATGCATGGTTTTAGGTTATCAAATAATGGTACAGAAAGAAAAACCTAGAAATACATAGATACAAATATGCATAGAGTGTATGAGTTTAGTCTTGTTATTTTTTGATTTAGGTTGTTTCATTGGATTGAAATGGTCACAAGTTTCATCTAATGCGAGTGAGAGCTATTGGAATATTTGAGCTAGTGAGCACAAATATCCAAATATGTGCACAAGATTACACTTGATGCATTTAGTTAATGGTGAAGCTACTAGGTATTGGCACCTAAGTGGTATATTCTTTATGAACCTCATCATCAATATTGGTCCACTCTAATTAGTGATCAACAAATCTTATAATGCAATCTCAATCCACATGATTGTTACATGAAATAAGAAAGAAAAGGCTTTCTAAATTATAACATGTGTTATTTCTCATTTGTGGCAGAATTATTGAGAAAAGATAAAAATGTGTTTTTTAGTTCATTCCTCAAGATAATTCAGGCCTATTTTCCATCTAAATGGATTGAATGTGTGAATAAGAAAAAGTGTGCCTTTTCAATCTCCTTCACAAGTGATTATGTTTAATTTACTAATAAGAATGTGGAAATTAACCATACCAATAGTGAGAAACTTATGAGGCTTATTGTTAGAAATTAAACATATGTTCATCTCTTATAATCATTAAGGAAGACAGGAAGAATAAGAGAAAAAACTCTTGATTCCTCATGTATGGTTTTTCAAGCTTAATTACACTTTATTATTATAGGATAATGATGGAATTAAGTGTTGTGTTTATGACTTTTGGGTATGTAACCATCAGGCAACCAAAAGACATGCTTTTGAGTAATGTAATAGATGTTGCTATATAAGTGAGGTGAATCATAATTTGAAACACACACACTCTGTTATTCTATTAGCAATTGATTCGAGTCTCTGTCATGCAAGAAATGGAGTGAACACGTCTTCCATTTTACTCTTCATAATATTAACTTAGTTGCTGATCCTAGGCACACTTTTGGAGTGATTTCTATCATCCTAGGGTTATTCTAGAAGATCACTAGGATCAAAGGTCTTCTATGCATTATAGCTCACTTTGCTTGGAAAGACAGATAAATTCATAAATCTCTATAGAACATTTTTCATTTTTTTAATAAAAATAAATAAATAATCATAACATTGGTATCAGAGCATCTTGTTGTAAAAACATGTGCATGGGTGTAGAACTGATGATAATCGGAATGAGCCTTGCCCACGTGTGAGGTATTGTCCACTTTGGAGTATGGCCCTTCATGGCCCTCCTCACAGTTTTATTCTTTTAGGGTGTGGGTCGTTGCCCACCTTATCCCTAAAAGGCACCTCTTACGTTTAGGCTTGGCATGCCCCCACCTTATAAGGCATGAGGACACCCAACTTCTCATCGAGGTGGGACTTTTGCTCACCCTACCTCTTTTTACCATCAACATAAGTCCCCCGAGTCGGGTGGGCTCGTGCGTGGTGAGGCATTGGGGGTCCCCACAAATGGCGCCAAATGATGATGGTCGGAATGAGCCTTGCCCACATGTGAGGTATTGTTCACTTTGGAGTATGGCCCTTCATGGCCCTCCTCATGGTTTTGTCCTTTCAGGGTGCGGGTCACTGCCCACCTTCTTCCCAAAAGGCACCTTTTACATTTAGGCTTGGCATGCCCCCACCTTATAAGGTATGAGGACACCTAACTTCTCATCGATGTAGGACTTCTGCTCACCCCTACCTCTTTTTTCGATCAACATAAGCCCTCCAAGTCGGGTAGGCTCGTGCATGGTGAGGCATTGGGGGTCCCCACAGACGACGCCAAATGATGATGGTCGGAATGAGCCTTGCCCATGTGTAAGGTATTGTCCACTTTGGAGTATGGCCCTTTATGGCCCTTCTCATGGTTTTGTCCTTTTAGGGTGCAAGTCGTTGCCCACCTTCTCCCTAAAAGGTACCTCTTATGTTTAGGCTTGGCATGCCCCCACCTTATAAGGCATAAGGACACCTAACTTCTAACCGATATGAGATTTTTGCTCACCCCTACCTTTTTTTACCATCAACAAGGACATAGTCTTTGGCATGTGATTTAGTATCTTGAATGTTTTTTTTCCCTATGTGATCTTCATGATTGATGTGAAAGTGATAAGTTAATGGACTTGTATGCTAATTTTTTTTATTCAAAAATGGCTCAAAAAAAGCTTAAAAATTTTGGTTGAATTTTTTAAGCTAGCAAAGTAATTCTTATAACTAAATTGTTTTAAGGCATAAAAATAGATGATTTATTTGGAATAATAAAATTTATGCTTAAATTAACTTGATTATAGGCTAAGAATTCTTATCTTTGGTTTGTTTAAGCATAAATTAGTTATTTTTAATCAATTCATATGATTTATGTCTTGTTGTGAAAATGAATATGTTAATGGGTATAAAATTGTGTGATGTAGTATGACTACTAAGTGTGCTAACGATATTGTAGAGCAGCCTTAGGATGATAGAAATAGCCTTAAAAACAATCTAGTGTTGTTTTACAAGATCATTAGGATCAAAGGTTTTTCGTGCATAATAATTCACGTTACTTAGAAAGACAAGTGAGTTCATGAATCTCTATAAATCATTTATTTATTTATTTTTAATAAAAAAAATACAACGAAAGAGAGATGAGATAGAGGATGAGCATAGAAAAGAGAAGCAAGGGTTATGTGTTGGGTTTCTAGAAAAGATAGGAATAAATAGGAATACAAGAATTATTTAATTAAATGTTTTTGAGAAAATTGCATAAATGGACCAAAGGGAAAACTTTATAATTTTTAAAATTCTAGGGGTTTAAATAAAATTTAAAAGTACAAGAGACTTTAGAAGGATTATCAGGAAGAAAACTTTATCCTCAAAATTCAAAAAAAAAAATCCATAGTCACCTTAAACTATTTGGATACATTTTAATGCGTATATTACATTGTTTTTATTTATCGTGCTTACATGCTTTTTTTTTTAGTGGGAGAGCCCTCAATATATTTAACTATTATGTTTAGTTACACAGGATTCGTGACAATATTTTAAACTCAAGCCAAACTATCATTAAAAATCATTCATCTTATTCCAATTTAACCTTGGATTATAGTATATTTTACGGTTTGTATCAAACAATATCAATTCCCAAAGAAAATTTATAGAAAATTAGTTTAGATTATAAGTTTCCGAAAAGCATAATTAGACTTATGCTGGATGTTCTATATTATTTTCATCAATATTATCAAGTTGTTATATAATTCAATATTTATATGATAATTTCTTTTTTATTTACCAAAAAATGCAATTATCCTCTAAATATATTACATAAATAATAAGAAAATTTTTATAAGCCCACAAAAATATTTTGGGATATTACAAAGTGCTGCATAGTTAAATGATAGACACACGACAATGACTCAAGACATAATAGGCTAACATTACATAGTCACATGAAAGACTACGCGACGATGACCATAGGACTTACATTTTCTCATACACAAGCAAGGTGAAGTCCGAGCTAAAGTGATGGAAAACTCTATGCTCAACCCCATTAAGTCATGATGTGGGGGAGACATTAGACAGATGCACTTGGACTAGACTACAAGGCTTAGACATTGAAGGATGTCACTCAAGAAGTGCCAATAGAGGATATTAATCATTAAAGAAATGACTACTATAAGGACCAAGATACTAACGAGTGGTTATGAGGGCCAAAAGACTTGCATGTATTAACTTTGACATGCTAGCACTAGATAGTGCAAACCAAGTAAAGGTTATAAGGGCATGATTCTGGAGAGAGTATTAACTTCAAAAAGGCTATGTTGACTGAGATACCAATTCATAAAGGGTCAAAGGATCCAATCAAGTGTGACAACGATGTAGCCAAGCACGATGGATTGTCATAAGTCCAATGCAAGGTATAGGACTTGCATCTCACATTAGTGGTATAGGACATTAGATGTTAGGCATCTTTAGGGTTAAACACTCCAAAATTCCAAGCACACAATCAAACTACAAAGGTAGTGCACATTTATTATTACAAAGGTAACATTAAGAGCTTTGGAGATAGCACTTGCAAACTGCAAAGGTAGCATTTTGAAGCACATTGTGGAGGCAACAACCTAAGTGCTATAGATATAGTAGGATAACAAGTTGTAAAGGAAGCTAACTTGAGAGATATGGAGACAGCGACACACATCCATGTTGTGTTAGGACAACAACATAAAGCTTATAGAGGTAGCTCACTAAAGTTTGTAGAGGCAACAATACTAGAGACACCAAAGTTGCATAGGCAATTACACAAAGTTCAAGGAGAATCATATGTTTGATATGTAAGCTTAGGGAGTTAGGTCAAGGGGAAGTCAATGGAGAAGCCGAAGAGCAGTAGACTGCTAGCTATCCTTAAGCTGTGTCAAGTTGAAAGTGCCATTCATCAAAACTTTTCAAGTGATGTTAGCTTAAAGAGACAAGCAGGGAGCAAATTGAAGACCTGCATGAAAAGTTCAAGAGAGTAGTTCAAGTGGAGCAGTTTGAAGACCTTAATGGAAACTGTGTCAAATTGAGGATTCAATGAGGGCATTAACATTTGAAGTAGGGGAGAATGTCACAAGTTAGCCTTGTGAACTATTTTGGTAGGCAAACATGCTTGGTTTAGGATAAAACTTGGTGTAAAAGTCAAGCATGATGTGAAGGTTCTGTGATGTAGATTTGGGAGCAAAAAGACTTGGGTATTATTTTTCCTAATTTTTTTTTTATTTTGGGGTCTTTGCCATTTTAGCAATGTTTGCTTTTCCATTGCTAGAAAAGCACACGGTTACAATCCTTACATTTTTATCTTTGTGCCCATATGAGATAGTGCTTAGATTCTATTGGAAGCTACAAGAAAAAGCCTTATGTTAGCTTATAAAAAAATGTCTACTCTTGCCAACAAGGTTTTGGCTTAGAATGCTCTCTAGGGGTGTGCTTGGTAGCCTAGTGGGCATCATGACACAAGCTAGAGATAAGAGTATGGTGGCTTGGTATCTCTCCTTACACATCAAAACTATGTAATTAGTCATATATCAATAAAATGAAGTTGTCCCTCTCCCAATTCAATTGTCCCTTGCTCATTTTAACCTAGAGGATACTTATGTGAGGCATTCTTGAGGCTTGATATTTAAGGCTACTTAAACTACCTACTTATGTTGCCTTCAAACATATTATGCTTAGGATTGTATGGGTGATGAAATCCATCTTGTGCTACAATCTATCCTAAGTGTGGCTTAAGTTTATTGGAAGTTTGGCATTGTTGACGTCAGATTTTGGTGATGATCCAAACTCCGACCAACAGGGAATTCTTACGGGATCTCAAGCCTGCATCCAATTCAAATATAGTAGAACAGCAAAATAAACAAAGATGAAGGGAAGAGCAGAGGAGAGACACAAGGTTTAGCATGGTTCAGCCAAATCCGGATATCACCAGACCCTACGTCTACTGTAGCATGTTATTGGTGCAGTATTTTTACAATGTACAATATTTGATCTCTATTTTGGCAGAGTTTTTGGTATGGTCGAATGAGCTCTCTCTTTACAGAGGGGCTCCTTCCTCATATTTATAGAGGAGAGGAAGCTACAATAGTAATTACACCTGTAGTAAATCTATTACATCAACATTTATTGTACAAGGTAGAATATATAGACTAAATCTCTGCTTCAGCCCCTACAAGCCGTCTTCTGTAGGCGGGGCCCCATGTGTCCGTTGGGGCAAGACATGACTTGGTCTTCTGTCGGGTCCTCAGGTCGTAGGTTATGCTTCATCAACCAGGTCACTAGCTCGTTTGTGAGTAATGGAGCTGAGGTCGAGCTCGCTTAGTAGCCCACGAGCTCGAGCTGCAGAGATCACTTCGTGAAGTGACCTGAGGTCGTAGCGATCTGGTCATTTCCTCGGGCTGGTTCCTTCACTATTTTCAAGCTGCTCGAGGGTCCGTCCAGGACCGAATTTCTCATACAACATTAGCTCCCCAAACTCGTAGTTCACTTTTATCGAGCTGGGAGTTGAAGACTCTTTGATTTTAGATCAATCAAAGTCCTTTCCCAAGATTGTCTCTGTGTGATTTGCACATAGTCGGAAGATAGTGTGAGTTGTGAACTAGAGCGATACTGTGCTCGGGACCGAGCCTATGGCCAAATAAATAAACATATTAGTGCAAAAGTCATTGAATAATAAGTTTGCATGGAAGCCAAGAAGTTAACAAGTGAGTGATCTCGTGCTCGGGCCGATCTCATGGCCAAATAGATAGGTGCACATAAGAGCTACGACTTAGTTGAATTCGCATGAGAGCTGTGAAGTTAACAAGTGAGTGATCTCATGCTCGAGCCGATCTCGTGGCTAAACAGATAAGTGTGCATGAGAGCTGTGACTTAACTGAATTTGCATGAGAGCTGCAAAGTTAACAAGTGATCGATCTTGTGGTCAGAGTGATCTTATGCCCAAATAAAAGGGTGGCCGATCTTGTGGCTGGGGCAATCTTGTGCCCAAATAAAAGGGTGATCGATCTTGTGGTCGGGGTGATCTTGTGCGTAAATAAGTGAGTGTTTTTTAGTGTCTCCACACCTCAACATGCACGCAGTTGCGCTGGCATAAACGAGTTTATTTTGAGCATCTCCACGCCTCAATGAGCCCGCAGCTCAACTGGTTAAGTGAGTTTGTTTTGAGCGTCTCCACACCTCAGCGAGCCTGCAGCTCAACTGGTTAAGTGAGTTTGTTTTGAGCATCTCTACACCTCAGTGAACTCGTAGCTCAATTGGTTAAGTGAGTTTGTTTTGAGCATCTCCATGCCTCAACGAGCCCATAGCTCAACTAGTTAAGTGAGTTTATTTTGAGGATCTCCACGCCTCAGCGAGCCCGCAGCTCAACTGGTTAAGTGTTCATCAATTCTTCTCCAGATTGAGCTCCGGGGGGCCTCAACTGGATCAAGGATCACAGTTGGCATGAAGTATGAAGTCTGTCATAAGGCTTGCAAGATGTTGACCGCATACGAACTACAGATGTTGTTTGCACTATTAGAAGAAAACTTAATATTAGTAGTCGTATTCAAAATGTCCATACAATTTACAAATAAATACAAGACTTTAAAAAATTGTCCTGATAGTAGGAGATTGCTCTTGTTCAACATCCTGTTGGGATGATCCATGTTGTTGCCTAGAGGGTAGCACAACGTAATCACGCAATCGGCCCCTTTTAATGAGATCCTTGATAGCATCCCTCAGCACCCGACATTCTGAAGTGACATGCTCAAATTCGTTGTGATATACATAGAATTTTCCCCAGTTGAGTCTGGACTTGCCGGGGAGTCTTCAAGGGTGGAGGCTTTTCGAAGTCTTCCTTGTCCCTTTCCATTGTGAAGATCTTATCCTGAGTATCTGACAAGATGTTATAAGTGTTGTGGCGAGCTTGGGGTAAGGGTCAGTCGTCCTTGCTCCTTTTAGCAAGCTAGCACTCAAGGTCGCCATTTTCAGTCCCATAATTATTTCTTTTCCTGTTCGGAGCTGAATGACTTGTTTTGATTCTTTGCGAGCCGAAAGTCTCATCCTACCTAACTTGTTTCCTGGCCCACTCATAGAACTCACCCAGGTTGCGAACTGGGGACTTGTACAGGCTTTTGAATAACTTCCCATCCCTGCGGAGTTCCGCTGAGATGGTAGCCAGAATAGCCTCATCCGAGGGTTTCTTAACATTATTGACTTCGCACCTGAAGTGAGCAAGGTAATCTTTCAGTGCTTCCTGCTTGCCTTGGAAGATCATAGCAAGGTGGCACGAGTTACTTCTGCAGTGCTCGGTATTGATCAATAAACCTTTCTTGACACTCCTCCCAACTGCTGATGCTGCGGGCTGGGAGACTCTTAAACCACATTCGAGAGACTTTGCCCAAAGTAGCAGGGAAGATGCGGCACCTGATCAAGGGGTTATAGGCTTGTAGATCCATCTAGATGTTGAACAAGTCCAGATGGTTATGCGGGTCGCTGTCTCCATCATATAACGGAATGGTTGGAACTTTAAGCTTGCACGGAAGGGGTTCCTCCATGATCTCTCTAAAGAAAGGGGTTTGCTCCCCAAAGTGACCTTGGTCATTTCAAGCTTGAGGGTCCTCCTCCAAATGTTTAACTCTTTCAAGGAGGCCTTCCACCATGACATCCAAGCCCCCTAGTCCTTGGCTAGGGACTCGGTGGTTTAGTTTGCTATCCTGGCCATGTGGATGGCAATGCAAGGTATGCTCCTGGTTGGCTTCACCAGAACGTTCAACCTTGGGTACGGCAGTTTTAGCTCAAACTTATACATTCTAGGTTTGTGTCTGTACCAATAGTGTGACCATTTTGGCCAGCTCCCTCATCATGTGCTCAAGTTTTTCCTGGCATTAAAGCCAGGCTTATGGTCTATTAGCACCGTTGGCGATAGGGACAGATTGTGCTAAACTAGTTGGAGGGATACCAGTAGCTACTCTGATGATAGGAGTAGTTGACGAGTCCGTTGTCGAAACATGGTCATCTGGAGGATGGAGTTATGCATTCGAGAACCTGGTGACTCTTCCCTTGGCCATTACAGCAGGAACGAACCAGAATAAGTGAGATCCCCATAGAAGGTGCCAAAATGTTGACGTTGGATTTTAGTGATGATCCAAATTCCAGCCAACAGGAGATTCTTACGGGATCTCAAGCCTGCATCCAATTCAAATATAGTAGAACTACAAAATAAAGAAAGATGAAAGGAAGAGCAGAGGAGAGATGTAAGGTTTAGCATGGTTCGGCCAAATCCAGATATCATTGGACCCTATGTCCATGGTAGCGTGTTATTAGTGCAGTATTTTTACAATGTACAATGTCTGATCTCTGTTTTGGGAGAGTTTTGGTATGGTCGAATGAGCTCTCTCTTTACAGAGGGGCTTATTCCTCATATTTATAGAGGAGAGGAGGATATAATAGTAATTACACCTACAGTAAATCTATTACATTAGCATTTATTGTACAAGATAGAATATATAGACTAAATCTCTACTTTCGGCCCCTACAGGCCGTCTTCTACAGGCGGGACCCCATGTGTCCGTTGGGGCAAGATATGACTTGGTCTTCTGTCGGGTCCTCAGGTCGTAGGTTATGCTTCATCAGCTAGGTCGCTAGCTCGTTTGTGAGTAATGGAGCTGAGGTCGAGCTCACTTAGCAGCCCGCGAGCTCGAGCTGCAGAGATCACTTCGCAAAGTGACCTGAGGTCATAGCAATCTAGTCATTTCCTTGGGTTGGTTCCTTCGCTATTTTCAAGCTGCTCGAGGGTCTGTCTAGGATCGAATTTCTCATACAACAGGCATGTTAGCCAAAAGTTGGCTAGCATGCATCGCATGTTCCAATTAGAAGAGTTACCAGCTTGTGACAATATGGAAGGATTCAGTTATTCTAATTAATATGAAAGGAAATTGCACTAGATGAGTGGCTAAAAATGTCACAACCAAAACATTGTGGTAGATGTTTTTGTTGTTGAAATTATAACCATAAAAATTTTCAAATCTAATCACATCTTATAACATGTATATATGCAAAATAATAAATTTTGTAATTGAACATGCACTTGTTGACAACTTGGTATTCATAACTACTATACATGATTTCTATCTATGATTATCTATGAGAGAGAAGAAAGAACAAAAAAGAAAGATGAGAGACAAGGTGGATTCCTCTTTACCTTAGATGCCATCACTAAATTAAAGTTTATTAACTTAATAGGGCAACAATCGTAATATATAAGGTGAAAGTAGGGACCTTTCCTTAGAGGAATGAATTGGGCTAGCCTTCTTATCATCAATAATCTAACAAACAAAGCCCATATAACAACAGATCCATATATAGTTTAAGTGCCACACTAAAGCCCAATAACAAATATGATCACATATTTGGGCTGGAAAATAAACAACATTATTTGACATTTAGTAATCCAACATACAATAAATTGACTGATTATGCTAGTCCGGAATATTATTCCAACAATCTCCCACTTAGACAGCATAGGTCAGGAAAACTAATATCATGGATTATTCCAACAATGATGAATGTCAAATAATGATTTGGCACTATACAACAATCGGTTGATAATAAGATCGTAAGTTTATAACATGCGAATCATCATATCCAATAAGGACACTAATGTCACACACATTAAGACCTAGATCTCCATGACCAAATGCAAAGTCAATGTGAAGAATAGAGAATTACAGAACAAAAAAATGTGATTAGATGTAAATCTCACCAAAATGGTCCTAGCATTTGTCCAGAATGCATTGTTAAGACTCTACAACATATCTCAACATAACAAAAATAAGACTAGGTCAAAGTGTCTTTATGCTATAATTAAGCAATATGCCACAAATTTCATTATAATTGTGCTTAACAACAACATATGTCAACAAAATGTTATTATGACAACATTAATCATTCATATATACTCCTACTGATCCAAGACATCACAAGGCCGAACAAACCCTATTTGAATCGATAGTGCTCTAAATGGTAAAAAGGCCTACTCATAGGTGGGTATATATGTCATGACTACCAACATAATATAATTATCACATACACATTTCCACTAACACAATATATCACAAGGCAAAACAATTATATTTGAATCAACATTACTCTAAATATTTAAAGTCTTCCAGTAGTAGAGTTTCATTATCATTTAAGATAAGTATAAAACTTATCAAATTTTCTCTCCAACAAAATCAATATATATGAGAGAAACATGCAATAGTAGAGTTGCCACAATATAAACATGTGGCGATAGGCTCTCAAACATTGAGACTTAATTCAAATTGTTACCCAATAGAAAAATAGCAAACTTAATTATCTGTGCTGAGGTAACTATGAATGTCTATTTAACATTAATCACAAAATAGCACCTCCAACTGTCACAAGCATATATCCATAAAGGATTAATATATTAACAGCTTAAACATTGTTTTTTTTTTCACCATATAAGGTGAATCAACTATGATGAGTGAATACAATATTCTATTGAGGTAACTATGAATGTCTATTTGATAGTAGTAATAGAATAGCACCTCATATTGTCACAAACACATATCCATTAACAAGTTAAACACAATTAGAATTTATCCCTTGTAATTGCGGACTCAACCCTCACTCCAAAACAACTTACATATAAACAAAATATATATAAGCATAAACATATATATGATACTTGAGTACATAATTATGCCATTAATAGCGGAAGCACATGGGACCAATCACACTTTATTACTTTACTATTATGATAAGGACATAATAATTATTGAGTGTCCCCCTCTTTTCTAATATATATATATATATATATATGTGTGTGTGTGTGGAACATGAATTTTTTTTTAAAATGACCTATTTAAAATTTTACTACTGGGGTTCTTTTAGACAAGCAAAAGTTTATCATAATATGATTTGCAATATTTGATTTATGTCAAGTAATTAGGCATATTGCCCAATCCTAACCAAAATAAATAAATATATTAGGTTTCAAAATTTGTCTTACACAAAAGAAGGTCATATTTCATAGAATAGGGATCATATTATCTTAAGAGTTTTTTTTTTTAGAATCTTATAATTATATCACATAATGCCATACAAATAGGACATATACATTATGTATATAATTCAAAAATCACAACACACACACATATTGTGATTTACGAATTATATAAATAATGTATATGTCTTATTGATATGACATTGTTTGATATAATTAGAAATTTCCTTAGTATATAAAACAATTTTCACTTTAGTTTACCATAATTGGCTCTGTGATAGGTGGACACACAACCAATCAAAATCTACATATACTAGATCATAATTAAATATTTATCAAATCATTTGTCAAGTTTAATACAACAACCAACATGCACAAATTCAAGAAACTTTAAATATTAACATTGATTGTACCAAAATAATGTAACTTAAAAATTCACTTATTTTGAAAAATTGATAAAATAACATTTTTTAAGTAAATATTGTGATTATAAATTAAAATAATTAGCGCATTAATGTTACATATCAACCTCTCACATAATATTTTTAAACAAGAGTTATCATGCATAAAAAAATTGATTATAATTAGTTCCATGATAGGTGGATACACTTTCATAACAAATATTGATTATAATTAATTTATGATAGCCAAAAATTATTTTAGGGATTTGTCCCATAAAAAAATAATAACTAGAAATTAATTGCATAGACATACAAGAGTTGGAGGAATTTCATCAAAATATATTCCTTATGAATATTCATGATAATATAAATACAATCATACTAGATATTTCCTCACAATAAATATATGATTTTTATTTACCTCTTATTCACTATAATTTCGCTTAAGAGTCTCAAATTATAATGAATAAGCATGTTAGTTAAAATAGTATTATTCTAAAACCTAACACTGATAGGACATTTAAAATTATAGAACATAATATAAGATCAAATATTGTAATTCTAAATTTTCACATTAATAGGGTATTTAAAATTATAAAACTACAATATCTAATCTACTATTTATATTATGGTAAAAATATATTAATAATGTCACATAAACAAGGTGAGTAAATTATCAATATATTGCTCTCCAAAAAATAATTTTTCATTTGATTACCATAAAAATGCAATTGATCATATGACAAATGAGTTCTCAATTATATGACTATAATATAAATAATAATAAATTCTCAAACAAAAAAAAAACATATTTCTATAAGAAATTATCTCAATAGATAAATAGTATAAAAAATGAGAGTGTGATAAATATATTGTGCATTAGTTTATGAGAATCTGGTATAAAATTTTCAATAGGAATTTCGAAGAGTATAATAGGTGGGTCCTCAACTATGCAAAATTTACATAACAAGATTTTAGCAATAATTGCATTAAACAAAAAATAGTACTTGGAGATTTTTTTTTCCTTTACTTTTAGAGTTAGAATGCATCTCAATATATTTCATAACCATCATGTTTGGAGTTCCCTATTAGCTTATTTAGATACTCATCCTTGCACATCATCATTGACCTATCCATGTAGCTCAATTTGAGCTTTTCAAAAATAATTTTGTGCAAATTTTCACCTCACACATAAGACACATTATTAGAATTTTATATCTAATTATACTCAAGAATGTAAATACATATAGTGCAATTTTATTAGACAAATTTTTTTTATTTAATTAATCCAACCTAAAATTCATATTTAAATCTTATTTAAAAAAAAAATCCTCATAGTCAAATAAGGCAAAATTTCACAAGCATTATTGCTAAAACCAAATTGGAAGCAGTTAAATCAAATGATAATATGCAACATTTGAATGCTATATTTCATCACTTACCTAAATATACACATAATTCATAATTTAATTTGCACAATATTTTATGCAATTAAATCTAACATTAATATAATTTCAATTATACGAGAATAACAAATTTTAATTTGGGCAAGAAATTGTCACATAAATATGTGCTCACACAAATAATTCTAAAAAAAAATATAGAGAGCACAATTTAATTTAGGAAGATGTGAAACTCACATAAATAGCCGTAAAAATATATTTATTCATGGCATAATAATAAGATCATATAAATTTACCTCTTATCTCTATCCCCACTTTGAGATAAACATATAGTACAATTTGTTGGACAAGACAAACCACCCTAGAGGAGGTGAATTTGTGTTCCTAAATCTTTTGGAATTTTTAGTATTCTCTTTCAAACACACATGGGATGATTTTAATTCAAACAACTCAAGATAGTCAGATTAAGATGTTTACACACAAGAAAATAACAAGTTAAAGCACTTGTGCAAAGTAACTTAGTTAACTATATAAGGCAAGGCATTAATAAACACATTCAAAGATAGATGTCATTTCTTTCAAACAAACCATTTTCTAGGCAAAAGAATAAACAATAAGGCACAAATTTACTCAATAAATTTTAACAATATAAATCGAGTAATGGCAAGATCTCAATACACCATCAAGAGTAAAAGTATGTAGCATAATATAAATTGCTAGAAAACAAAGAGAGCAGGGATAGAGAGATTCAAACTCAAGATTTATAGTGGTTTCCCCTTGAAAACTACTCTTCAAGGCGTAATCCACTTCCAAACTCTCAACCAAGCTTGAATCCACTAAAATTAACAATCCCTCCAAGTTTGGAAAGGCATAAGGAGAAGCCTTTACAAATGATTGCTCACCCACAATCAAAAATCTTTTTTGAAAAGCTCAACCACTCACTTAAAATGAGAAAAGAAAGAGCTTAACCACTCTTTAAACTTATGTAAGGCTACTCCTAGGAAACCTAATAATTTTTGAAAGATTTGACAAAAAAAAAAAATAAAGAACTCTAAAGTTTAGATTACAAATTGAAACCCAATAGATATGGAATCAATCAAATCTAGCTCATATTAAAAAATATAGATAAAAAGATGATGGATGAAATGAGAATGTTTGCCTCTCAAGATTTTAGGTTTTGCTTTTTTTCGAACAAGAAAAATGTGTGTAAAATGTGTATTTATAGCAAAAATAAACAATTAGTAAAAACTAGCCATTATGTGCAAATCTACTCTTGCGATCATGATTGCATGTTTAAAATTTGAAAATTGAGTAGACTCTCAATCAAAATCACAAGGTTCAAATGTCAAGAGTTTGATTTGACTTGAGAAAATGTAGTTGAAATTTCGATTTTGCTTGCCTAAAGTTGCAAACCTCGGGGAAGGCCAAAATTGAATGTGGTTCGACTCACGATTAGAATCATCGATTCGAATCACACAAAAAAATGGTACAAAACTTGATTTGACTTGCAAGCCAGAACTACTTGCCTTGTTCTCACAATCATGATTGTGAAAATAGTTGGAATTAGGCTGAGTCAAATTGTAATGCCTGGAGGAGAAAAATTAGACTTTCGCAATTCCATTTCAACCAATTTAACCATTTTACACTTCATAAATCAATCCAAAAACATGATTCCGAGTTAAATAAATGCGATAAAATATTTAAGAACAAGTTGGGATGTTTTTGGTGAAATATTTCAAATGTAAAAACATATTTTCAAGTTCAAACAATTTGATAAATCATGTAAGAACATCTTGGAATATTTTTGTTGAAAATATTTCAAAAATTTTTTGACCAAATTTTTTAGGCAAACTTCCAAAGGTACTTTCAAAGCAAATGAGCTAAATTCAATTAATCCAATGCCTTTACATTTTATTTAGAGCTAAGCGTAAACAAGAAAGGCCAATACTTGACTCCAATGCTCAATCTCTTCTCTTTGGACAATCCTATAACATAAACATATGCTTTGTAATCCATATAGTTAGTCCATTCTAATTTATCATAATGCATGACTCAAAAATATAACTAAAACTAATTAGCACAAAAGTATGCATTACAAACTTATCATATATTCATTAGCCATAGCATAGCATTCCTATTAACACTTGTAAATAATATAACATTAGGCACATTGAACAATGATATAACACAAGGACATGCATTGCAATATATTCAACATTTGCTATTTGTCATTTGTCATTTTTCATCATCAAAACTAAATATGTAAAGCCTTGGGCTAACACAATTAGAACTAATTATAGTGTCTACATCTAACTTGAATTCTTAATGAATTTGGTCAACTCATAAAAACAAACAATGAAAGGATAACAAAGGAAAGATTAGCTCCCAAATTGTAGCACCAAAGATGATAAAAATATACTACACCTTATGATAAAAAATTTGAGCTAAACTTCTAATTATACATTCCTAAGAATGGTACCAAACAACTAAAATACGATCTCATGAGTTATGATAAATGATTAAGAATAAATCAACAAGTCAATGAATTAGGATAATTATTAAGTACTCAAACAATAATGCAAAATTGGCATGAACAAATAAAATCTCATAGGATAATGAAATTCTAGGTAAACAAATATCCACATTGTTTCCATTGTCATAGTGATAAAAATGATGAGAAGGTTCTGTTTATGACAAAGCACATACATGCATGAACAAAAATATATTCCTTAATCGTATTCGACTATGTACATTTATAATAATACAATGTAATTAATATAAAATTTATACATAAACAAACATAGAACGTGATTAATCAGGGCTCTAATACCACTTATTTAAATAATTATAACCATAAAATTTTTTAAATCCAATCATTTCCTACAGCATGCATATGTGTAAAATAATAAATCTAGTAATTGAGCATGCACTTGTTGATAACCCTAATATTTATAACCACTATATATAGTTTCTATTTATGATTATCAGTGAGAAAGAAGAACAAAAAAGAAAGATGAGAGAAGAGGTGGACTCCTTTCTAGCCTAGGTGCTACCATTTGGTTAGTCTGATATTTCAATAGGGGCAACAATAGTAACATATATAATAAGCGTAATGACCTCTCATTGTGAGAACGAATTGGACGAGCATTTCCTTCAACAGAAGCCTAACAAACAAAGCTCTCATAACAACAAATTTATAGATAATCTAAGTGACACACTAAAACCTAATAACAAATATGATCACATATTTAGATTGAAAAATAAACAATATTATTTGACATTTAGTAATCTAACCTACAATAAATTGATTGATTATGTTAGTTCAAAATATTATCTCTAACATTTTTTATATACATTACATAGCAATGAAGCCAGTAAGCAATAGATGATCGAAGGATACATCTTAGGCCAAACAGATACAACAAATCGCTCCAATGAAAAAAATCCTTATACAAAATAACCATAAATAAAGAAGATTGCTCACAAGAACACAAATTTAAAAAAAAAAACAGTAAAAACAAAATCCCAAAACCACATTCCTCAAGCATCATCAAGGAATTTTAATTGCTGTAATTCAACTTATAAACATATTCCAGTTGAAGGTAGTTTCTTCCTGAGATCAATTACAACATCTTGCAGAAGTCAAAAAATGCAACTGATTAAAATTGATCCTTGAACAACATCAAAAGGAACTTTCATAGTAGGTGTTTGAGAAGGAACCTCAGAGGATTGGACGCAAAATAACTCCAACAAAGAAGAAAATTACAATCAGATGGGAGTGAAGCAAACACAAGCCTATTTGGCACAAAAATTCCTAAGGAAACATGGGCTCCCTCCCGGGCTATTGAGGCTGTGTTTTCCTAACTAGAATAGTGCCCATGCATTGCTGTGTGTATATTTATATAAAGAGTATCAAAATAATTTTTATATGTAAAAAGTACAATGTACAATGCATACTAAAATTTATTAATTGTCATGATATTTATTGATAAAGCTTGCTCAAATATAAACAACAATGAAATACAGAAAAATAAAATAAAATAAACACGCACATATATTACAATATTTAAAATAAAATCTTATATAAATCAAACCTATTAACATAAGATTGCAGCATATGTTTTTTTTTTTTTGCATAAATAAAATTAATTATTTTATTAAAACAAAAACAAAATTAGTGTTTCACATTTAAAGAATAACAATTAATATATTTCTTTCTTTAAATTGGTTTTATCTATTTTATTGTATCTAAATGAACTAACTTACTGTTAAATTAAAAAAAATAAATTAAAAGTTACAAATTCATTTTTTAAAAAATTTATTGCCATATTACAAAAAACAAGATATAGTACAATATTTTTTAAAGTGTATATTTTAATTTTATAGTGAATAATTTGTTAAAAAATTCATTTAAGTGATAAGTAAATTAATTGATTATTCAAAGGAGTCGTAATAAAAATATATGATTTCATTAATTTCAAAGTTCTATTTTCATATTACAAAAAAAAAAAAAGAACTATAAAGTTGCAATATTTTTTGCAATGTGTGTTTTCATTGAAAACAATTCTTTAATAAAATATCTAAATTTAAATAAAGTAAGAACGTGATAATTTAGAATATTTGAAGAATTTTATCGTTGATAAAACTTTAAATCTTGAAATAATAATCTAAAAATTTATAACAATATTTTATTAATAATTTAATCTAAATCAAATCCAAATTAATATAGTTAAAAAGTAACAATTTAGAATAGTGGAAGAAATTTAGTTATACGATAAAACTTAAAAACTTAAAATAATAAGAAAAAACTACAAAGTAAAGTCCATAAAACTAATTTCATGGAAACATAATTATTTTTCACATTAAATGATTTCAAAATGATACTTAGAAAATTTGAATCATGCATATTCTAAATAATTAATATTTTCAATCAAGAAGAATACATGAATTATAAAAAAAAATAAATATGAAATTCATTCATAATTTTGGACAAGAACCCAAACTATTTACTTTTAATAATTATAATTAGAGATGGGCAAAAAAACCATACCACAAGAAATTAATCAAATTAAACTAAATTTGAACAGTTTAAATATAAATATAGCTTGAGACAGATGAATTTTTTTTGAAAAAAAAATTCGTTTATGATTAAAATTAATGACTTAAAATTTTTTAACCACTTCTAATTAAATCTGTCCGAAATTTTATTCTACAGTTAAAGAAAGTCTTTATCAACTATTATGTTTTTCTATTGTTCAAAATCCAAGCTCAACAAGTAAATCCTATCCTTTATCTACTATTGTACTATTGATTGTTTGTATAGTATAAAATTATATGATACTTGTCATTCTGTAATAGATTTTTATTAATTAATGTGGAGCTAAAAAAATAATTGTATAGTACAATGCATAATTTTTAGAAATTCATGTTTTACCAGTGCAAAACTATTTATTGTATGTGAATCATGATAATTACAAGATAGTTTATATAAAACTTCAAAATTGTTGTTATATTTTTGTAAATACAAGTGTTATCTTTTAGCGATATTGTTGACGTTGGATTTTGGTTATGCTCCAAACTTCGGCCAACGAGGGGATTCTTTCGGGATCTCAAGCTTGTATTTGGTTTAGATATAATAGAACAGCGAAATAAACAAAGATGAAGGGAAGAGTAGAGAAGAAGACACAAGGTTTAACGTGATTCGGCCAAATCCTGATATCACTAGACCCTACGTCCACGGCAGTATGCTATTGCAATGGTGTATTTACAATGTTACAATATTGCTCTTTGTTTTGGCAGAGCTTCTACATAGAAAAATTGGCTCTCTCCCTTCTTCTAACAACGGAATCCTATTTATAGAGGAAGGAGGAGTTACATGCATTAATTACAAGCTATAGTTGTGTTACATCAAGCTATAAATAGAAAAGACAGTAAATGATTACAAACTAGCCATTGCTGTATGTAGGCTGTGGGGTGGCCCCCCTAGGTCAGCTGTAGACTTGTGTCTGTCTGCACCAGTTGCCAGGCGCTACTGTATCGAGCGAGGTGCTAGGTGTCCCGAGCGGGAATTCCTAGCTCGGGGTCATCATAGGAACCACTGTAGCGAGCTTTGTGTTGCTGTAGCGAGGTAGCGGGCTCGAGTAGGGTGATCAGCTGCCTGACGAGCTGGTTTTGTGATCTTCTTGTTGCGTCACTGTCTCACGAGACGAGGCTTGCTTTGCGGGATGGTGCCGGAACTACTTCGCTGTGTCACTTTCTGATGGGCGAAGTGAAGCTTGCTGGGCTCCTTCAGCGAGGCGGGGGGCTTAGCCTTTGCCGTGCTCGGGGGCTCGTTCACTCGAGGCCATTCTTGCATATAACAGGATCGAATTGATTTTCACATATAACATAAGCCCTCAACTCTCAGTTTGCTAAGCGAACTGGGAGTTAAGACTTTTCAGTTCTCAAATCGTTAGCCTTTTCTCGAGACTGTCATTCCATCTATACTAGGCCACGTCTCCTGTGACAGGTAAAATTGCCTTTTTGCATTTTCTGCTTGTTATTTTGTTTCTCGCATGCATATTGCTTGATCGATCTAAGTGATCTGTTCACATCTGAAAGATTGCGTGAGAGGCGTGCACACTTGGTTGCAAGTGAGTTGTGAATTAGAGCGATCTCGTGCCTTGGCCAACCTCGGGACCAGTTGAATAAATGATTTCACATGATAGCTGCGGAGTTGGTATCGAGAATTCTCGCTTTCGGGTTGATTTTGTGGCCAAACTAATAAATGTGCATGAGAGCTGCGACTTAACAAGGTTCGCATGGGAGCTACGAGATAATTCTGTTGCCTTAGGCAAATAATTAATTTGTCAATTCTTTACGCTTCATCGATCATGAAGTCACGCTAGCATTGAGTATTTAAGGGTGCCTCCACACCCCAACGAGCACAAAGTCGTGCTGGCATAGCGAGTGCTTTTTAGTGCCTCTGCACCTTAGCGAGCACAAAGCCACACTGGCACAGTGAGTATTTTTTAGTGCCTCCGCACCTCAGTGGACATAAAGCCGCGTTGGCACAACAAGTGTTTTTTAGTGCCTCCGCACCTCAGCGGGCATGAAGCCGCGCTGGCATAAGTGAGTTTGTTTTGAGCGACTCCACACTTCAGCGAGCTCGTAGCTCAACTAGCTAAGTGAGTTCATTTTGAGCGTCTGCACACCTCAGCGAGCCTACAGCTCAACTAGTTAAGTGAGTTTATTTTGAGTATCTCCACGCCTCAACGAGCTCGTAGCTCAACTAGTTAAGTGTTCGTCAATTCTTTTCCAGATTGAGCTCCGGGGGGCCTCAACTAGACTAAAGGTCATAGTTGACAGAAAAATCCTTCGTAAAGTTTGGGAAATTAGCCGCATGAGAGCTGCGGATACTGCAAACACTTAAAGTGAGGAAGAAGAAACTAATTGACATCATGCAAATTAGCAAACAACTTTTAACAAGATAATCATATTTACACTCACCCTGAAATTTTGGAATACAATGTTAGTATATAACTTGGAATAAGCCCCCCGACTCCTGGTTGGTGCTAGGCTGGGTAGGTTGCCTTGTAGGTTGCACTACATATCCCCTCAAGCGACCTTTCCGAATCAGATCTTCAATTGCATCTCTGAGGGCCAGACAATTTGACGTCCCATGCCCGACTTCATTATGATAGGCATAGAACTCATCTCTATTCCTTTACCTAAAAGGAGTCCTCAAGGGCTTAGGCCTCCCAAAATTTTTCCTATCCCTTTCTGCCAAATAGATCCTATCTTGGGGATCTGAGAGCACGCTATATTGCTCAAAACGGCTTGAGTACTGAGGCCGCTCATCTTTGGACCTTCTGGATTTCTTTGTCATCCGTTTGGCAGTGGGGTCACCTTGATCCATGTCGCTCCTCCTCTTATCACGAGAAGAGTTGGCCTTTTCATCCTTCTTGTCAGACTTTTCAGAGCCGAAGGTTTTCTCCCATTTAATCTACTTGGCAACTCACTCGTAGAACTCAGTGAGGTCTTTCACCGGTGACTTATACAGACTCTTGTATAACTTTTCATCTTTGCAAAGTCCCGCGGAGATGGTGGCCAACATGGTTTCCTTAGATGGATTCTCCACCGAATTAGCCTCGAGTCTGAATCTAGCAATGTAGTCCTTGAGCGACTCATGCTTGCGGTGAAAAATTATAGCGAGGTGACAATGGGGCACGAGCTGTCTCTTCAGTGCTCGGCACTAACTGATGAACTTCTATTGATAGTTTTCCAAACTGCCAATTGAGCGAGTTGGGAGGATTCTGAACCAAGTTCAAGGCACACCTCCCAATATGGCTGGAAAGACCCGACACTTAACCAGGGGGTAGGTTGTCTGCAAATCCATCTGAACATTGAACGCATCCAAATGATCATATGGATCAAAATCCCCATTATATAAGGGGATCGCAGGGACTGTAGGCTTGAGAGGGAGAGTTCAAGCTTTGATCTCCTCAGAAAGTGGCGATCGCTCCTGGCAACGAGGTCGATCACTCGAGGTTCGGAGGCACTTTTCCAACTAAGCCATCTTCTGAAACAGCTCCTCAACGAATGGGTCCTGCTCCCCAAAGTGCTGGCTGAGCAATTGCTGGACACTTTGGTCTCCATTGTCTCGAGGGTCACAACTCAGGGTCTACTCTTGCGAGCAACGAGCTTGGGTAATGACTCAGTTTGGATAGCCTGGGTGTTGGGTTTCAGCTTGTCTCTGCACATTTTGTGCCAATGACGTGACTACTTTAGTCAGTTCTCCCATCATGTGCTCAAGTTTCTCCTAACGCTGGAGCTAGGCCTGTGGTCTGTTGATGCTGTTAGCAGTAAAAGCCGGTTGCACCGGACTGGTTGGAGGGAGACCAGTAGCTACTCTGATGACAAGAGTGGTAGACGAGTCTATTGTCGAGACATGGCCATCTGGAGAATGGCGTTGTGCATTTGAGGCTCTAGTGGCTCTTCCCTTGGCCATTGTAGCAGGAATGAACAAGAATAGGTGAGATCCCCACAGACGGCACCAAAATGTTGACGTCAAATTTTGGTTATGCTTCAAACTCCGGCCAATGAAGGGATTCTTTCAGGATCTCAAGCCTGTATCCAATTCAAATGTAATAGAACGGTGAAATAAACAAAGATGAAGGGAAGAGTAGAGAAGAAGACATAAGGTTTAATGTGGTTCGACCAAATCCAGATATCACTAGACCCTACGTCCATGGTAGTATGCTATTGCAATGTTGTATTTACAATGTTACAATATTGCTCTTTGTTTTGGCAGAGCTTTTACACAGAAAAATTGGCTCTCTCCCTTCTTCTAACAACGCAATCCTATTTATAGAGGAAGAAGGAGTTACATGCATTAATTACAAGCTACAATTGTGTTACATCAAGCTATAAATGGAAAAGACAATAAATGATTATAAACTAGCCATTGCTGTATGTAGGTTATAGGGTGGGCCCCCTAGGTTGGTTGCAGACTTGTATCTTTCTGCACCCATTGTCAGGCGCTACTATACCGAGTGAGGTGCTGGGCATCCCGAGTGGGAACTCTTAGCTCGGGGTCATCATGGGAACCGCTGTAGTGAGCTTGGTGCTGCTGTAGCGAGGTAGCGGGCTTGAGCAGGGTGATCGGCTTCCTAATGAGCTGGTCTTGTGATCTTCTTGCTCATTCGCTACCTCGCGAGGCGAGGCTTGCTTCACGGGATGGTGCCGGGACTACTTCGCTGTGCCACTTTCTGATAGGCGAAGCGAAACTTGCTGGGCACCTTCAGCGAGGTGGGGGGCTTGGCCTTTGCCGTACTCGGGGGCTTGTTCACTCGAGGCCATTCTTGCATATAACAGGACCAAACCGATTTTCACATATAACAGATATAAACAAGAAAAGGACTTTCAACAAGTTTAAACTGATATTAACTACCCAAAAACATGCTAAATCAATTTGAATAGTTAAAATCGATTCTAAAATTTGAATTGGTTAATGTTAGATCAGTTGAAGCGTAAATCGAAAAATTTGGTTCGATTAAAAAAAAATCACATAAATCACTTCTAACTAACCCAAGTTCACCCCTAATTATACATGAATATATTCAAATATAGGGAAAATGAAAAAAAAATCCTTCAATTTTGAGGTGGCTAGATTTTACCCCTTTAACTTTGGAAACTTGCAATCAAAGCCTTAATCTATACAAATATTGTAATCAACACCCATCATCTACATAATTATCCATTTTTATTAGATTACATCATGAACTTTTTAAGAACTATAATATTAATTTATTTTGATTTATTATGTCATTTTTTTCACATAATTTTGCATTCTTTTTCATTAATTTAATTAAAATTTTATATAACTAATTTAATTTATTATAATTATATAACATATAAATTATGTACAAAAAATTATGTAGTATACTAACATTTAATAACATTATGATTCGATTTTTAAAAAGTTCATTAAGAAACATATAATTTAATAAAATGATGGATTGATTAATTTTCTAAACTCATAAGCGTATCATCCATTGTATACAAAAAAGGATAACTGACTAATGTCTAAGGATAACAATTGCCCAACAACCAATCCTAAATATATACTAAGTAAAAAATTTAAGAAAATACCCTCATCCATGTGAAAGCTCAACAGAGCAAATGTACATAATCAAAGAACAACATTTTCCTTAAAACTAATTCTCTTGCAATTACTCTTTGAAATCCCTTTATCTCCTGGTCTAGAAAACTTATCTAATTTCTTGATTCATTTTCTGAAATTATGAAACAGAAGAAGAAAAGGGAACATTTTACCAACTAAAATTTTGATAGGATTGATGATTAAATAAACATTACAACTTGGGTTTTAACTGCACAAATAAACAAGTTCAACTATATTTATGGTGGATATATCTCAATCTCACACGTTTAATGGTTTAAAGGTCGCTATTTCATCAATAGGGGTGCTAAATGGGTCGACCCGTGTGGAGTGGGCCTGGCCCATGTGGATGCGGGCCTAAACAAGCTTGGCCCATTTAGGCCCGCATTTAAATGGGCTGACCCTCACCTGGTCCAACTTGTAAAACAATGCGAGCCATCCCGCTAGGCTCACGGGCTTGAGGTGAGTTTAGCATCTCTAGGATGCTAAACTGGCTGGCCTGCATTTAAACGGGCTAACCCTCACCTAGTCCAACCCGTAAAAAAATATAGGCTAACCCACTAAGCCCGCAGGCTTGAGGCCCGTTCAGCACCCATATTCATCAAAGCTTGATATACAATGAAAATTAAATTTTGTAGGATAGAATTTTCCTATATATAGATGAGTAATTAGAAATTTTATAATTATAAGATAAACATTATATTATTCAAAAAAAATCTTATATTCACAAAATAAACCTAATATATATGTTTCTCTTGAAGTATTAATTATTTTGTCCAATTTATATAATAGCATTAGTTAAGTTTAATGTAGACATTTTTTAGAAAAAAGAAATAAGTATGAATGCATATTTTTCTACCCTACCATCTTTTTCACAAAAAAATGAAAAACAATTCTTTATATGATAAATTAGATCCTACTATTAAATATAATAAATTTATCAGTTATAATATAACATACAATAGCATACGTCCTAAAAAACACAAAAAGAAACCATTATGTATTTTTTATTTATTAAATTTTAACTGGCATTCATAATATTGAAATAAACAAAAAATTTAAAATTTTATAATTCCACAATTTTAAAATTGTTATTGCCATTAAGTAATTATAATATATTATTACAATATTTATCAAATATATATTTGGGCCAATTATATTCATTTTCCTTGAGGTTTAGTATAATTACACTCATACTCCTTCTAATTTCAAAGATACACATTGACCTCTCTTTTCATATGCATTCACCTCCCATTTTCTCTAGCTTAAACATATGCTCACCTCCCCTATTCCATAAAAATAATGGAGGTTAGTATATATTTCTGAAAATAAAAGTTATATGAGTGTAATTACTCTAAATCTTAGGGGGGAAGTGATTGTAATTTGCCCTATGTATTTTCATAAAGGTAATTTGTTAGCAATATCATCTACATACAATATATTAAAAAAAACTATTTAAGAGAGTGTAAGAAAGGTTTCATACTTGTATTCCATCAAATACACATTCCTATACCTAGAATAGTTATCAGTAAAGGTGATGAAGTAGGAATATGCACCTCTTGCTAAAGTAGTCATCGGATCACGTACATCACCATGTATCAACTCTAGCAATTCTTTGGCATGTTTAGCCTTTTTGGTAAAAGCTTTCTTAGTCATTTTCCCAATGAGACATGATTCATAAGTTTCATGTGATTTGTAATTATATGGATCCAAGTATTCATTTGCATGTAATTTTGTAATTTTAGTTTCGTTAATATGACCACATTTGCAACGCCAAAGATAGGACGGATTGATGGATTTATTAAACTTTGAAAGGTAGCTTAATACGCTAATAACAAAAACTTTTTCTCCATTCTCGACGCACAAATCCACTTCTCCTTTCTACAGCTTTTATTGTTTCTTAATCTTTGCACATCATTACAAATTGTGAGCCAATCACAATATAAACATCTGGTCATGATTAGCGTAAATATCAATCCCCGGCTGATAAACACCAACCTTTAATCCGTCTCTATTATTTATTTCTACTCATACTTGATTAAATATATTCCCACTCTTATATAATTGAACTCAAATGGTTAATAGAGCAAACTTGTAGACAAAGAAAAAAAACATTGGTATATAAATACGATCTTATAAGGTATAGAGGCACCGCCAACCATAGCACATGCTTGTTTAGACTTTTGTTTAACAAGCTCTCAATAAGTTCATAATATACATATATTCCTAAAGGACTCTCTATTGTGGTGGTATTTACATTAGCAACAACTTCCATAAAATTATTACCGATCCTTACTTTTTAGAGGTGGGTTAATAGCAATTTTCTTGAGAATCTAAAAATAAATAATCAACAAAATAGTGAGTCTGGGGCTCAGTGAGATTAATCCATACCTAACTTATGAATTCATCAACATTTAACTAAACACATATACATTATATTTTCAGAAAGCATAACTCATATCAGAATTATCCAACATATCATAAAGACCCAAGGGATCAGTCTCTAAGTATCACAATATATTTTGAATTGTCACAGTATAAAAAACCATGATTTTCACTTATTATATGTTTAGATTATAGTACTGTATTACTTTCTAGCATTTCATAGGACTCAGCCATCACATGAGTTTATATTATACTATCTTATCACATTAAATCTTCTTTCAGAATTTCTTAGAATAACAGCTATAAAACATATTATTCACACAGTTTCAAGTCATCAATAACCATGTCACATAATCAAGTCATATTTTATCATATTCCGAAGTATTCATAATAACAATTCTAGTAAACAACATAATAAAGAAAAGCAATGTAAGCCTTATTGTTACTCTAGTCTAGCTATAACCTATACAAACCCCGCCTTATCCCTCTAGCACCTGCCTTATGCCCCTCCACCATTTGGAACTCGTAAATCCAAGATTCGATTCATTATTTTCTACCATATCCTATCATTCTCATATGATTCATAACATTGTATATTATACCATGTCTCATATACATAAACAAGCTTGACCTATATAATCATTGACAATGATTATAATGCCAACAGTGATTATCAAACTTTATTCCATAATACCATTCATATTAATTGCATTTCCATAATCACAATCATTCATCACTTGTCATCTTATGTTCCCTGGGAAATTTTCAAGTATCTCAATAGCATCATTTTTATCACATTATCACATTATCTATAATTCACATATATTTTATATCATCTTTATCACATATATCACATATAATTGCCATTATATATCACAGGATAATTTTTAAAGAAGATTCAAACTTAGACCTCTATCATATGTATCCCATTGTTATAACAAGTATCATGACCATTTCCTATTATCCATGTATAGACCATCATTTCATTACTGTCTCAAACACACAATCTCTATCACACTATCTTATAACTATCCATATTGCTTTCGTAACATTTATGTGTGAATAATTACTAGGTAAATTAGTATAAACTTGAAAATTACTCATTGAAGACTTCTCATTTACTTTATTTAACTCAGTTGTATCTCATGTAAATTTAGACCTAATAAAATAGAATAGTTTTAAAGAAAAAGAAGTTTGAATTCAAAATAGTGGAAAAATTCTAGATGTGTGATCAAAATTATGAGCAAAATTAGGTTTGAAATTCGAGTAGAATCGTGATTAGAATCATTAAAGAAATTTGAGTAGAATCGAGGAAATTTAGTTGAAAATGTAAGTCTACTCGTCAAATTTTAAAAATTTTCAGGAGGTCCAAACACGATATAAATTGTGATAAGATCAAAAAATAGAGTAGGAAATATTGATTCAAATCATACAAATTTAGTGCAAAACTTGTGTTGAATCGTAAGAACAAAAGTGATGGGTTTTTACGAGTATGATGATAAGTTTAGTTCAAAAAGTTATGATTCAACTTGCACATGTAGGTTTTTCATGTAAATAGTAGAAAAATAGGGTAAGCAACTTTATGTTCAACCTTCTACTGTAAATCCTTATTTCAACATGTTTTGAAAGTCTAAATATGCTCATAAGTTAGCTATTTCCACAGCAAACCAAACAGCATTTTAACATATCCATTCAACCTCCAATTTAACTATGTAATCACTAACAACTTATCTTATCCATTTGTAGCAACTAATTAACAAATCACAAGCAAGAACACACCATAATTCATAAGAAAGGTAAGAATTACTCACCTTAGCAGCTAGAACAAATATATCAAATAGATCTCATAAAAATTTTCAATATTCTTCAAGAACATAAAAGAAGAGTTTATTAGCTTTCAATTTTTCCAAGGATTTTTCCCTTTCAGCTAATTATATATGATTAGATTATGATTCTCTTTAACAAAAAAAAGTTATATCTAATAGATTCAAGCTCCAAAACAACATAAAAATTAGATTGATTCATGGGCTGAATAGTAAAGTGAATAGTGACAATAAATTTCAAAAATTCATAACTTAACTTTTACTCTATGAATCAATAATATTTTGATGTCAAATAGAAGAGGAAGAAGAGAGGAATTAACTATAAAAATGTAAGAAATTTAAATGAAAGGATGAAGGATTACCTGAAGAGAGAAATTAAGCTTGTAGAGAGATAGAGAGTAAACTTGGAGAAAAAGATGTAATATTGCTGGAAGCAACTAGTTGCAAGCATAAAAGAAGAAGGCAACCACCTCTTAAGGGGAAAAAATGAAAAAAGGAATTTGGTTAACCCTCTTTGACTTGTTCGTTAACAAGTTTTATAATTTTTCTTATTTGGTGACTTTGTCAATTTCTTCACTTAAAGTCCAAAATTGGCATGCTTACCAATCGCCAGTGACTGTGAAATCTGATAGATTTTAATTAAATTAACTACTTTTATAACGACTTTAAGTTTACACTTGTTGGGCACTCGTAGCCCTAGTTTTGATTTTTCTAAATATCAATCCCTGAAAACATAGATTTTGCTTCATGAGCATTCAAAGTCAGAACTTCCACTTTCTAAATATTCTTGCCATTCTTATGAATGATTTCTACTATGTTTGAACACTTTGTATCCTGAAATATATAATTTCAAACCCTCAAACTTTCAAAGTTACCCTTTTTTAGATTTTTCAAAAAAACTATTTTATTATCAAAACTTATTTTAGAAAATCTAGATGTTACAAAGCCACAACCAATATCTAATACCCAAGAATCAATAGAAGACAAGTTTATCTTTATCACAAGGACATTTTACCTAAAGTAGAAGTTTCTCTAAGCTTCTTCTACTTCATAGTTTTGAGATAAGCTTTACATTTCATCTCCAATGGCCTTCTACTTAATAATAGTAGCAAATGCCTTTAAAAAGGTTCTCTTTGCCCTTTTTCTATACATCTCTTTTAGATTTCTTAGCCTCAGCCTTAGACTTCTTCTTGGTCTTCTTCTTCTTTCTCTTCTTGAGTTTAAAAGAGGTATTGATCATCAATACTAGTTACTCCTTCTTGAAATTCATTTCGGCAATCTTAAGTGTATTAAGTAACTTTGCCAGAGAGACCTTTATCTTATTCAAGAAAAAATTCATAACAAACTACCTATATGACTTAAGAAGGAAATGTAATATAATGTTCACTGCATGATCATTGTCAATCACATGGTCAAGTTTAGCCAATCTCTCTAAAAGGTTAATCATCTTTAGCTCACGAGTTACAACAAATAATACCTCAACCATCTTGTAGTTAAACCATTCACAAGATACCTAATATATCTTAATATGAGCATGCCCTTTGTATAACTCTAACAACTGCAGAATCATCTCAAAAGGAGTCATATTATCATGTTGCTATTGAAGTTCATGAGACATTGAAGCTAGCATCACACATGTTGCTTGTTTAGCATCTTCCTAATGTTTCTTGTAAGAAGCAAAGTCAAAATTTGCTTACTTATTCGAACCTTCAAACAGAGGTACCAGAGGATCCTTCTTAATGACGTAGGCTATCTTTTCCTGCAGGGCAATCTTCTAGTTTCTTAACCAGTCTACGTAATTTGAACTAGTTAGCTTATTATCTGTCAGTATGTTTATGAAGGAGATGTTATTTGTCATTTTAATAATCTTTAATGAGAATAGAATGAATTAATATCTAATCATAATATTCAATTTTATATGAAATTTAATAAAATAAACCCTCACTGTTTGCTTAAATTCTAATGACTCTCTATCTCGGAATCAGATCATCATGTTGGATGATGATATTAGTGGGCTAAGATCTTGATTTAATTTATTTGATCTCAAAAGAGATGAGAAAACCAAATAAATTAGACTAGGTAGATAACTTAACTTGTCAATTACATCTCAATGTAACTTTTAATCATTAGGTTGATAACTCTTTGTCATTTATTATCCATTATGTTAAACATTATTAACAACCTTTTATTTATAATGTTCAAAGTGAAACCTAATCAAGCCTAAACATTGTATAGTCATGATGGGGGCCATCCAAACTATACATGTTTTCTAAGATGAAACCATCAAACAAGAATATCACTTATGTTCCAATAATAATAACATGATTGATGTAGTGTAACCTTGATGGAGGCCAACAAGCTATCACAAAATTGATTTCTAGTTATCATTATTTTGATGGGTGGCTATTAATCATATTCTTAACATGCAACTTAAATTAGTGAGGGATATTTTGATTTCATGTATGCCATGCATACATTTACTAGTTAATGCCACACATACATCAACTAGCCTATGTCTTGCATACATCATATTCATATCACAATATAAATCACATGCTTGCATAACATATATAGGATGATTATGGACTAATTTGAAATTATTTCCCTTGAGCCATAAAAGGTAAAGGCTCTATGGAATGCACCTCTTGTCTCCATAAGCCAAGTACCATCATGCCTTGGAACAGCTTCTAAAATAAAATTCCCTTATTCCATCATATGTAACTAATTACATCATATAGAAGAAACCTTGAGTTACATTCGAGGGCAATGAGAAGATAAGAGAATTTTACATTTAGAAGTTGAAAGAAAGGTACGACACATAGAACATGTTTAATGAAATACCCAATAAAAGAACATGCATTCATAAATGTCTTTGGTCCATAATCATCCTTCCATGAATTCAAGTATATATAAAACATATGAAACAAAAAAAGTAGAGGACATTAACTATTTAATTCAAATTATGGTTAATCATGTGTCAAGTTATTTGATTAATTTTTAATTCAAGTAAGCCAATTAATTTGACTCCATTATCAAAACATCACAATCAATCTATTTTGGAAATTAATCTTCATTAATTCCAAGATCAATCAATTAGTCAAAAAAATCATACTTTCTAAAACTTTGGAATCAAGTAAATAAATAAAAGAAAAGTTTCCAAAACTATTTCCAATAAATTTTTAAATTAGATACAAGGTTATAATTATAAAAATACAATTTAGATAGCTTTTTCTCAAAATTAATTGTGATTACAATTAATTTCTTAAATTATATTTGTGAAATGAAAGCATGAGGTTGATTAATTGTCATCATAACCAATCAAGACGGCCAAAACCATTGTGAGTGGTGGCCAGAAATACATCCAGCCATGTTGGTCCAACCAGCAAATGAATTGGTTGGTTAGTCTGGCCAATAGGCTATTCTGCAAGCAGTCATGTTTGTTTTTTGTGTATTTTTCACCTAAAGTGTAGATCCAATCTATATTGGTTTTAAAATTTTTTCAAAAGAAAATTTCTGCACTTTAAATGAAAATCTTTTGATCATATGGAACCAAATTACAATATGCATATAATCACAATTATCACCATAACAATCAAAGCTTTAATCATTAATTAATAGAAAACAACAAGGGCTCTGATATCACTATTGGGAAAAATAGATCAAAAGCATCAAGCAAATTTTCAATTTTGTTTCCTAAGCTTGGATCCCGTTATTTGCAAATTAATTCATAAAGTTTTGTATAATTCAAATAAGCATACAAGTGATGATTTGAATTATACCTTCTCAAGAGTTGTTCTCAAAATCTTTGTCTTCAAATTCAAATTTGATCTCCGAGCAATTCCATGAACTCTTTAACCAGTCTTATGATCAATTCCTTTGGATTGTTTAAGGGCAACTCCTTTAGATTTGATCTCCAATACCAATGGTGATCCACATGAAACAATTACATTCAAAGCCTCCACCAATGTTCACTCAAAACTTAGATTATGAAAATTAACTTCTTAGCTTAAGAGGTGCTAGCTCTCCAATGAATCCCAAATTCGCGTGGCTAGGGTTGGTGTTCAAATCGAAATAGGAGAAACGAAAAGACATCACACAAAGAGTTTTGAATGCATAACACATGAGCTAGGATTTCACATTTATGTGTGTTGCTTGTTATGTTTTTTAGGGTTGGCATCTCTCCTCTTTAAATAAAAGAGATTTGAGCATGAGCAAGAGTAGGGAGCAAGCATAAGTGGCACACAAGCTAAGGTTTCACCTTGCTTGTGCCTTCCACTTCTACAAGTGGTTGAGCTACATAGCTAGGGTTAATACTTTAAGCTTGTCCTATTGGCTTAAGGAGTCCATACTCCATTACTTAGGTCATAATGAGTCCAAACTCTTTAACCTTCATATGCCCTCTTTTTGTGTCTAGTAAAACAAACTCCTTTCTAGGGTTACTATGAGTCCAAACTCATATATTATCTTATGCAACAATTCTCAAATTATTTTAATTTATTAATTAAGATAGTGTTCTAAATGAGAAATAACTCCTCCACTTATAAGAGTTAATATAAATGTTCAAATATTAACATGGAAATTTGGTACCATTTAATAATTATAATCTTAATTAGAATGATTAAATCATTGATTAATTAACACTTTTAATCATATTAGAACACTTAGTTAATTATTTTAAATTTTTGAGTGAACACTTGAATTCAAAGTATTTTGCATTTTAACTTTTTCTTTGACTTTGGATCAAAGAGATTCTATTGTATGTGATCCATTAGGTTTACATGCATGTTGGCAATGAAATTATTTACAAGCTTTTGCAAGCTTAAGTAAATTAAAACACTTTTTAATTCAAACACAATTTTCCCAAAATTTTCAAATAAATTCATAGATCATGATTTACTTCTAGTGAAGTATCATGGCCACCCAAATACTAGAATAGATTTTTGGAAATCATAACCTTTCGTGAGAAGGTGTTAATGTATAATTCAATCGCTTCATCTCTTGATATTCAAATTGGACTTAGAGTATAGTTCAAGTGTCAACCCTAATTTGAACATTCAATTATAAGTTCACGTCTAACTATATACTATCTCACAATTGATTATATGTAAGACTCCTTTTATGTAGGTATCTACATAGGCCTATGATTTTAATTATAGCACAAGTATCAAAATATCTTCTGAATATCTTTCCTTATTATCAAGGAGGATGAATTCTTTCTTGATTAATCACTACCTTCATGTATTTTGTAATGCACCTAATTACAATTTAGACATACTATTTAAGCATGCAAATCTAGAATAATATCAAAGTACATAACTTTATACATAAGGTATTTTGTTGATCTTAAGTCTAAGGATCACTTACATTACCTTTCACATGAGAAATCTATTGACACATAGTAACATTCTGTATGGTTTCTCATGGCAGGTCAATTTAATCATATGTTCCATAACATATACCTATATGTCTTGTCTAGATATTAGCAAATGTACAACATATGATATCATTAGATTCTTCTACAAGAATGTGACGTGACATATGTTAGTTCACTCATGAATAATCGATATCCTATTTTCTCAATAATTCAACAACTAGGGATATTGTTATATATGTATATGCTTTTGTGTCTAAAAAGGTTTCCACCCATAAGGGATAGAAACTCTCACTTCATTGAGTACTCAAGTTGTATTCACTCCTTTAAAATTCAATATTTTATAGAGAATGAAGCTCAAGTGAAACCTGACCAAGCAAGGTCTGCTCTTACTCATTAGAGGTAGGAGTTAAGTATTCAACATGTGAATATATTTTATGGTAGAGAATGCTAGTTGCCAACTAGGTCAACCCAGTCATGTCTATGTAGTTATTTTTTTTTTCAATTTTCATTCAAAGGATTTATCTATTTTAAATGATTTGTTTTAGACATGTTTCATATTTTAAACAAAAGTATGCATGCTTAATTTTGAGATTTTAGTTATTTAAATTTGAGTTATTTAAAGAAATAGTTTATTTTAGTTGTATAAGTCATGAGCTTTTGAGTTCTTAAGTTATTACCCACTAATTCATGCCAATCATGTTCTCAATTTTAAGTATATGAAAAGGAGCTACCAAGATGTATAGAGATCTTTGGCAGCTCTATTGGTGGGATGGAATTAGGGATGGCAGTGGGTTAATTTAGGTAAACCTAACCTAGACATAACCTGATCCAGACCTGCCAAAGACCCAACACACTAGACTTGTCAAAGACCCAAGCCCAACAACACCTAATACAATAAGATATGACCTAACCCATTTGGACCCATTTTTTTTTGCCCTCTAAATGTCAAGAAGCAACATAACCAATTTAGGCTACCCTATTTTTCCATTAGATAAATTAAAGAGCTTTGTGCTTAATCCATAAATAATGACTACTTTAACATTGTTTTTCTTTCTAATTTACAAACCACAACAACAAAATTGAGATATGAAATGGAAAACCAAAATCATTTTTATTAAACACAAAAATGCCAGGTCGCTTTCAACAAACTTCATTATCTCTTACTTCTCATAATCAAACACCTTTATCACATCATTCTTCACTATATTGTGTGACATCATTTTGAATAATGGCTAAAGTGTATAAGAATATCTTCAAAATCCAGTGTGATCCACAATAGAAAGAGAATATTCGTGTATGATAATCATGTGCATGAGCTCTTTTCTTGCCATATCAGGATCAAATGAAGAGGTTGTAACCCTCAGAATCCCTTGACTTGTCCTTAATGGCCCTAATCTTTGATGTAAGCTTGATCAATAGCATTACAAGTTTTCTCTATATGCTTTCACAAATGGGAGTTTCCATCTTTAGAATGCCCTGCCATTTGAGTACAACAATACTTGCAAATAGCCTTCACTTTACCATCGATAACTTCCTTGTTAAAATGCTTTCACACATCACTTGTCCTTTTTCTTTTTCCCAAGGATGGTCTTAATTGTTCATTTGGCACTTCGTTTATTCCAACAAGATTTCTTGAAGTTGGAGAATGTTAGTGGAAAATACCTTCTACTACACGTGATAACGTAGATGAGTTAATTGTATCATGCAAAATGAAAATGTCAAAAGTAACTTTTTGAAGTAAAAGGTGCATCTAGACACTTATATAGAGAAGTAGAAATTTAAACAATATGAAAACTCAACTAGTGTCTATCTGAAATCTTTTCAACACACTTTCATAATCTCTGGCTACTTTAAACAAGTCAACAAAGCTTTGGAAAAAATGAACCAAATTTAGTTGTAGTTTTATTAGGCATAAATCGTATGGCTGCATATTTTTCTTAAAAGAAGATTCAAAATTATGACATTTGAATATGTTAGTCCATAGTGATATAAAGTAAAATATATGGAATGGTATGTAACAAAACATAAACTCACAATTTGGAATGGTATGTAACAAAACATAAACTCACAATTTGCAAGTTCCTCTTCCTTAGCAATAATACTAGAAGTTGGTAATAAAACTAAAAGTAAATGGTGCTATAAAATAGCACCTCAATTGTCTGCCATAATAAAAATGAATTCTTATGGGAAAGAGTAAGAAAGTACTTAATCAATCATGGATATATAATATTATAATAATAAAAGTAAGTTGAAAAAATGGTTTTATGATGATAATGTCCCTACTAATTAAGCTATATAAGAACTTTTGTTAGTGCATGATCAGTGGGATATTTTATCTTTCTACATTTGCTTATATACTATCTTCCAAATTTGAATTAAACAAAATGATCCATTAGTTAATGATTCCTCTTGTGGTAAAAAAACAAACATCATGGTATGCTACTATTCCAAACTTTATAGCTCTATTTCTAGATTATATCCAAACTCAATCTATAAGAACTTTGGTTGCCCTATTATATAATTGAAATTTATATGATTGCCCATATACGATTAAACCTATAGTGTTAACATTTACAGTTATTAGAAACCACATAAAGACTTCACATTTTCTAGTGTGCACTAATACCATCATTATAGGTTGACAAGTATACCCTAAATACTTTTTAGGTAAAATTGAGACAATATGTCCAAGCAAAAACATACACAAAAATATCACCTAGATTTCTTGAAACTAGGCTTTTGGCAGAGCAGCCTGTAAAAAAGCATGTATCAAGGAACTATAATTAATGCATCAAATATGTTAAAATTTAATTAGTAAAAAAAAAAATTTATCCTATATCATCTATTGTATCACATATGTCAAATTTGCATATTTATAGTAAGCAATAATTAGCACAGAAACAACTCAATACTATAGAATTATTAATTTCCATAATATAGTATGAGTCAAAGATAAGACAACTGGTACTTGGTAATGTAAGAAACTAATCCACATGGAGTTAGGAAATATAAGTTTTTACTATTAAAACAAATAATTCCATTTATATATATATATACCAGAGACCATAGGGGAGGACCCACAAATAGATAAAATAAACTAAGAAGTAAGTAAGGATTGTAGTAGGACTACAAAACTAATATTAAATGCAGACTTGAGATTTAATTAACTTAAAAGAAAGTTTACAAATTTGGCAAAACTCTAGAAAAGCTCTAGAGAGAAGTTGGGAAGGGGGCTGGCAACTCATGCCTTACATTTAGGAAACTGGCTATAGAAAATTTTATTATTTGCTACAGTGTAGCACTACAATGTTCAATAACTACTACAGTGTGCCAAAGGGGTTGTGGCCTCCCTCGCAACCATCAACAACAAGGAAGACTTTGTCAACCATCTGTACGAAATATTACTCCAATTAAAAGGCAAAAATACAATCTCTAGTGCCTCAAGCATAGTAGGAGAATTAGAAGACTATGCCCAATAAAATGAAGATGACTATTTCAATCTCAATAATTAAGCCAAAATTCAGTCCATATGAATATTCAAATTCAATGAAATTTCATCCAAATGAAATGCAAATAAAGTGTCAGTAGAAAAAAATGACAAAATTACTTTTGGCTCGACATCTTTTGACAAAGAAATCAAAAGAAAAAGACTCCCATCAAGATTGGTTACTGTAGCAGCACTATACATTATAGCAGCACACAATCATTTATTGTACACTATAGTAATTACTGAACACTAGCAAATAGTAAAATTTTCTATAAATAGCCAATTTTCCCAAATGTAAGGTATGTGTTGCCAGCCCCCTTCCCAACTTCTCTTTGGAGTTTTTTTTTAGAGTTTACCAAATTTGAAGATTTCTTTTAAATTAATTAAATCTCAAGTCTACATTTCATATTAGTTTTGTAGTCCTACTATAATCCTTACTTATTTCTTAGTTTATTTTATATATTTAGGGGTCCTCTCCCATGGTCTATATATAGAACAACTCACCATGTGATTTAGATCTATGACTTCAATTAAAAGGAAGCTCTAATTCATCTTCCAAAAGAATGTTTTTTTTTAAGTTCATAAAAACATTAATTGTAGGAAATTATATTATCAAAATATTTAACTTTGAAAGGTTCACTTGAGTGCACAATCACCAAGATGTTGTAATTGCAATAAGATTTGACAAGGAATAATGAGGATGATAGGCATCGAGAAAATTATACACACAAACTAGAATATGTCTAGTCACCTACTGATTAATACATGAACATCAGTGATTTAGTTAATAGTCCAAGACATACCATACCATATTGCTTTGTATCATAATCAAAAGGAAGATCAAACAAGTTGGTTAATTTATGCTTGATTTTATTAAGTTATTGCCTTTTGCATACTTTGTATAAGGAAATCTGTAATCTCTCAAATTTGACATTTTATACTTACAAATCAAAGGAAATCATCAATTTCTCTTCATCAAGAAAATTATTCTTATCCTATACATCCATATTAACAATTTATGAGTCACCATACTTTGATTTTTTGGTGTAAGCTACAACATTTGTTACAATTTACATACAAGAATAAAATAATAGCTTCTCATAATATACTACATATTATGGTCCTTGCATTCTAAAGTGATAATCAAGTTGTTGTTTTCTTCATTATTTATATTTAAACACATCATTTTAATATACAACAAAACCTTATCAATGATCTTTTTCAACCTATTTGGTTGCAGTGAACAAATCTAAACTAGATATTATGTAAAAGGAGAATATGAAATTAGTAATTCAAGAAACTATCAATGATCATAAAATATAATATGCATTTGGTGAAAATCAATTGAATAATGGGTACTTTTTCATTGAAAGAGACCAAGCCAATTGAAGCGGCAATTGCGAATGGTAAGTCATATTACTACTTATTTCCTTGCTCCTGTGTGCCTCCAAATGAACTGAATGACTACAAGCACTAGACAAAATCGAAATCAGTGGCAGTGAGGCACTAGAAGAGATTGATCATGGAGAAGCAAAAAACTTCTATTGAGAGAAGTAGGGGATCAGAAAAAGAGGTCATGCATGATGGTTCCATAGAGCATAAATCCCTAGAGAGAGTTTCTAGTGGAAGGAGGAAGTGGGTATCCTTATAAACCCATTATCTAATTAGTTTTGTAAATCAAACTCAAACCCAAACTAATAATATATGGGTTTAATTTGGATAAGACCCATTGGGTTTGGGTCTTTTTGCCATCCTTAGATGAAATGAAGAAGATATCACAAGTTTTGTGAAAAAAATGCCTTACATGCCAACATGGAAAGGGAAAACATCAAAAACCAAAAAGATCATTGCAGACCATTAAGCTTCTTAAGTGAAAATAGGACAAGATCACTATAGACTTTGTAATAAGACTTCCCAAATCTCTAAAGGGATATGACTCAATCTGGGTGATTACAAATAGACTGACAAAGATAGCCTATTTCCTCCCAATAAAAGTAACTTACAAAGCAAAGTAGTATATGAGGACTTTCCTTCCAAAAATCCTTGCAAACCCAATATCTTTTTTCAGTACAACATTTCATCCACAAATGGATGGGTAATTAAAGAGGACCAAGTGCTAGAATATATGCTTCAAGTATTTGTCCTAGAATTCATTGGTAATTGGAGTAATCATCTCTCTCCCATGGAATTTTCCTATAATAATAGTTTTATTCAAGTATTCGGATAGCACCTTTTGAGGCACTATATGGGAGGAAGTGTACAACTATAGTTAGATGGTTCAAGTTAGGTGAAAGTAAGTTATTAGGATTGAACTAGATCCAAGATGTAGTAAATAAATCTAAAACATCTAGGATAGACTTTTGATAGCTCAGTTAATAAAAAGCCTATGCAAACAAGCGAAGGAGACCCCTTGAGTTTCAAGAAAGGACCATGTATTCCTAAAGATATCATTTTTAAAAATAGTTATGTGTTTTAGAAACTAGAGCAAACTCAACCCTAGATACATTAGGCCCCATCTAATACTTAAGTGAATAGGAACTATGATGTATTGCCTAGATTTACCCCTAGAATTAGTAGGGATACACCATGTGTTCCATGTTTCTATACTCTGAAGATACACATTGGATGAAAGTCATGTATTACCTAAAGTACTAGATGATTTGATGCCAATGATGACCTATGAGTTTAAGCTTATAACTATTCATGATTGGCAAATTAAATGTTTATGCATGAAGGATGTTCCTTCAATTAAGGCCTTTTGGAACACAAATGGAAAGGAAAAAGTCACTTGGGAACTAGAATCATTCATGCACCAAGAGTATCTAGACTTCTTTAATGAGTCCTTAAAAATAATTTTTGCCTTGTGACCCATGTCAATGAATTGCATGAAAGATGAATGGTTATATTTTAAATGGCCTTAAATGACTAGTAATGGGACTATGTCAAATGTTAATGTTTCATTCTATGTTTGAGAACTAATATTTTAGTTTGATTAATTTGAGGATGAATTGTTTAAAAAGAAGGAGAATTTGTAACATTCCTAGAGTAAAAAAGGGTTAGAGATCATATTAACAAGGGTTTGAACCTAAAAAGGGGTGGTTGAACCTGGACGAACCAGTCGACTAGTCACTTATGGTCGGTTAACTGACTGCCTCCTGAGATATATATGGAGAGCCCCCTTTGGTGGAATTTAGAACCCTCATTTGCAATCGAATAGTTCCCAAAGAGCATTGCTCAGCTAAATAAGGTTCTAGTTTACGTTCTTCAAGGGCATGAGCTTGAGGTAAGTTTGGCCTAAAAAAGTTATTTTCTCACCTTTTGGCTTTAGTTTTAATTTCTTTTAATTTACCTTGGTTGTTGCAAGGTATTTTCCTAATAGCCAAAGACTAAGTTTAGGTATAGGAAAAGATACTGAGGTATAGGTTTTAGGAGACCAAGAGTTTATCCTGTGCATTTGTATGAATTTTTTTTACTTCTAATTTGTTAGCGCATATTAATTATATTAGTAAAAGTATTTTGATTTATCTTATAAGATATATTAAGATCAATTTTATTTATTATAGTGGTTATAATCAATAATGCATAATATGAATTGACTTTAAAATTTGTAAAGAGTATATATTTGTCAAGAAGTTAAATTATAATTAAATATATGTTGGAATATGGGAGGACAAATTAGTCAACAATATTTAACAAATCAAGCATTACATATACATATTTTATTGGTTATAATAATGAGTAAATACAATAATTAGTCCCCCATTCATAGGGGCACAGACTATTATGTCCCTTAAATTTTATATTAGCATTAGTAGTCTCTTATTTTTGCTTTTGTTATAATTATTTGTCCCTCCCTCTACATGCAATATTAAAATATATGGCAAATGCTGAGGTGGATTGTTAAACTCCTCCTTAGCAATTCTAAATAGAAGGTGTAAGAAGTGAGCTTGAATCTAGAGAGAGAAAGTCCAAAAATTTCAATGGCAAATCCCAAATTCAAGCTCTTCCCAAGATCTAA
>JANHAO010000019.1:0-67594 GCA_026873985.1 Saraca asoca
CCATATGGATTTAAGCATAGCTACTAGAGAAAAGGTTTCGTCATAGTCAACACCTTGTCTTTGACGATATCCTTTAGCTACCAATCGTGCTTTAAATGTCGCTACATTCCCTTCCATGTCAGTCTTTCTCTTAAAGACCCATTTACATTCAACGGGTTTAACCCCTTTGGGTGGATCCACCAAAGTCCAAACTTTGTTGGAATACATGGAATCTATCTCTAATCTCATGGCTTTAAGCCATTCTTGAGAATCAATGTCAGACATTGCCTCTTGATACAAAGTTGGATCCTCATTATCCATTCGATAAAGATCAAATTGCTCTATGAAACTATATTCCACACACCTTTCTGGAGCATGTCATACTCTACTAGACCTACATATCGGTTGTATACCAAAAGTAGTAGGTTAACTACTACTAGTCTCAACCCTTTGATTAGGTGGAGCAGCAACATCTAGCTGTGCATCTATATGCATATCTTTAGATTTTGCATCCATTAAATCCTACATGCTTCTATTCTCATAAAGTCGGTGTTCTACACTTTGTGGTTCTTGAACTTTATCAAGTTCAATTATATCCTTTGCACCTTTCCTAGAAACTCCTTTTCTAGAAAGATGGCATGCTTGGAGATAAACACCTTTTGCTCGATAGGATGATAGAAATAATATCCTATTATTTCCTTATGATACCCCACAAACATACACTTGTCAGATTTAAGTTCTAATTTATCTGACTGCACACGCTTGACGTATGCATAATAGCCTAATACTTTTAAGTATCTGAGATTGGGCCTTTTACCAAACCATATCTCATATGGAGTCTTATCCACTGACTTAGATGGAAATCAGTTGAGTAAATACCCAGCTATTAGAAGGCATAACCCCAAAATGTTTTTGATAGTTTCACAAAGCCCATCATGGATCGAACCATGCCTAACAAAGTTCGATTTCTCCTTTGAGATACACCATTGTGCTGTGGTGTAGCAGGAGAGGTCTATTGAGATTAAATCTCATTCTCTCTCAAAAAATCTAAAAACTCATCACTTAGGTACTCTCCACCACGATCAGATTGAAGGATTTTGATAGATTTCCCTAATTACTTTTCAACTTCAGATCAAAATTTTGTGAACTTTTCAAACGTTTTCGATTTATGTTTCATCAAATAAACATAATAGTATCTCGACATGTCATCGATAAAAGTCACGAAGTAGGAATAGTCACCTATAGCATGGATACTCATAGGACCACATACATCAAAATGTATAAGGCCTAGAAGCTTTGTAGCTCTTTCACCTTTACCTTTGAAAGGTGATTTGGTCATGTTGCCTTGCAAACAAGACTCACACTTGTCAAATGAGTCCCACTCAAATTTATCTAAGTAGCCATCTTTATGTAGCTTAAATACACATTGCTTATTTACATGACCAAGCCTACAATGCCATAAGTATGAGTTTTTGATTGCATTTAATTTCAAACATTTAGTATCTACAATAAGGTTCACATTATCCAAGTCTAAAATGTAAATCCCATTTACAATTTTACATGTGCCATAAAGGATATTATCTTTGTATATAAAAATCACATTTCTTATTACAAAGTTAAACCCTTCTTGGTCTAGTACAGACACAAAAATGATATTCTTCGTGATACTTAATACAAAATAACAATTATTTAACACCAGTACCAAATCCGAAGGCAAAAGAATATCAAAAGTTCCTACAACTTCTGCTGGAGCTATAGTGTCATTGCCCATCCTCATGAGCAATTCATTCTTCTCGAGCTTGTGGCTAACTTCTAGACTCTACAAGAAAACACAAATGTGTACATTACAACTGGTATCCAATACCCAAGTTGTTGAAGAAGAATGAGAAGAATATACCTCTATAGTATACAAACTTGGAGTAGAAACAATTTTCTTTTTCTCCAGTTCCTTTAAGTAGGCTTTGCAATTGCGCTTCCAATGGCCCTTTCAACCACAATGGTGACATGTATCAGTAGGATGAGACTACACCATTTTACCCTTACCTTTCTTAATAGTTCCCTTTGTTTTGTTGGTCTGGCCTTTTAGGCCTTTTTCTTAGGCTTCTTCCCAGAACCTTCACCAGTTGACAACATGTTTGCCAACTCGGGTAATGTCATAGGAAATTTGTTCATATTGAAATTTAATACAAACTGGGAATAACTATCAGGTAGGGACTGCAATATGAGATCAACAGAGAGTTCATGGTTCAATTCAAAACCCAATTGAGCTAATTTTTCAATCAGCCTAATCATGTGCAAGACATGGGCATGAACCGAGGCTCCTTCACTCATCTTTCATCGGAACAATTCCGTAGAGGTCAAGTACCTTTTAGTATGAGAGTTATCTCCAAAGAGATCCTGAAGATGTGCAATTATCTTTTTTGGATTCATTGTCTTATGCTGCTTTTACAGCTCATTTGACATCGATACTAGCATCAACACTTGTGCTTGCATTGTGTCATCCTGATGCTTCTTGTAAGCATCTAATGGAGCTTGTGGCGCATTGGCTCGAGGAGCAAGTGGTAAGTCCATCTCAAGGACATACTTAATCCTCTCAGACCTTAAAATCAATTTTTAGTTTCATAGCCAATCAGGGTAATTAGGGCCAATAAGCTGATTGTTGTCCAGGATGCTTTGTAAGCAAAATTGAGTCGTACTCATGGTAAAATGCAAATGATGCAAGTGATCTACAACAAAGTAAAGAGAGCAGTAGTAAGATTTGATACATAACCAATTTAAAAGGATGATGTAAATGCATCTTGCTTATTTTATTAAATTGGTTTCCCCACTATTTTTGGCAAATTGGCAGCCCTCACCACCAATTTGGGAACCTTAGTGGGCCAGGATCCCTAAACGCATTATTTGGCCTTATGTGGATACAACAAACTAAATAATTGAATCGGCTATATTGATAACGTTCAATATTTATTAACCTTGTGTGGACACAACAAATCAATAAATATAATGCTTATCAATGTATACATATCATATGTTTCTCGGATCATCGAGTGACTAATGATTTAGTCCTATCACATCTCATGTGATCTATTCAATATAGCCTCCAAGTTTTCACAATCAAGTCTTTCACATTCGGATTGTAAAAACTCAGCTAAATCAGACCCATTAAAAATAATGAGACTACTCGAATAAAATTAGTGCTTTGTGTGGACACAACAAACACTAATGCTAACAAATTAAATCTCGTTATTTAAAATGGAAGGCCTTTGATTTAGTATGTAGTTGAGGGATTTTTGCGTATTAGAGGTCCCAACCTTTAATTACTCAATTTCATAAATTGATTCACGTGCTTTCATGCATGATGCAACCTAAGCATACCATTTCTAAAATGACATAGCAATTCGTATTGATCATACATACATATTATATATGTAAAGTACATAAATTTAAATGTGAAATAGATGTAGGCTCAAAATCATATAATGTTTAAGTTTCTAAGCCTTTAAGAAACTTAAATGAGGTCAAAAATACATACAGAATTTTATAGCATAAGAAAATCTTCATAAGTCTTCTTATGCTCCCACTAACTCTTGAATCTCCTTGGAATCTCCAGGCTTCATCTGGGTCTCCAATTACAATTGGAATGGAAAACAATTTTCCTATACTAGAAATTACACTATAAAATAAAAAGTGCTTGCAGGTCCTATTTAATTTTACAACCTAGAATTAATAATTACAAATATTCCATAGAAGGGTTAAGCCCACATCATATTCACTATGGCAATTTGCATAAATAACACTTAATTATGCAATTTGTAGCACATAATAACATTTATTATGCATGATGTAATTAATCTTAATTAATGAAACATCAATTTGTTGTTGCTGTAAATAATTTAAATTAATTGTTGATCATTTTGGCTCAAATTTAATCACATTAAATTTGATTTGGCATAAAATTACTTTCAGGAACATTTTCTAAAATTATTTGGCCTTGAATTATATTAATATATCAAATATATTAAAAATTAACCCTTTCTCAAAAAAAAATTTCGCAACTTGAGACACCTTGGTCATTTTTCAAAAAAGAGCAAAGACACGCTTGGAATTTTGAAGAAAGACCAGGGGCAAATAAGGAAAATACTGGGTCAAACCCAGTTTGGGAGTTAAACTCCCTTTGCAACCGGTCTGACCATTAGATTTTGGAACCTTTCCAATTTTCAGTGAGAAACCCAGTTTCCGGCAGGCATTCCTAGTTTTTGACAAACATTCTCAGAATCTGACAAAGCTCTGGCAAGCACAATTTTATGCGAACAAGCTTTTCAAACTTTTCAGAAATATAATTTACAATGATTAATCAACAATTTCAATAACAAATCTGGCTCAAATTCAACTTTACATTAAGCCCAAAAATTCTAAAATGGCCATATGTAACCTTTGTAACATATTGCCAAATACATCATATGTATAAGCTATTTAGCATGTAAATCACATACACAAGCTACAAACACACTTAAATACCAATGTAAGGCTCTGATACCATGTAGGTTTTGCTTGGTGTTCATATATGGGAAAAATCAAAAAAATTTCAAACCCTAACCAAACAATACCCGGATCTCATTGGAATTGAGTGTAACAACCACATATACAAGAAATTAGAAGCTCTACAAACCTATGGCTAAGCTTGAATGTAGTGGAAGATGGCTCAATCTCCATCAAAAAGTCAATCCACTCGTCCCGACCTCTACCAGGGGTTCACGCCGGAAACTCTTGGAAATGGCCCTCAACTCTTGTGGTCTTGATCCCAGTCCACATGCTAACAAAAAAGGAAGATCAATTTTTCAGCTTGAAAAACTAGATCGGATCACCATGAAAAGCCCTAGCAGAGCTGACGGGACCTCTGTTTTCCCTTTTGGCCTCTCTCCCGTGTTGAAATGCAGTGTTGTGCAGGAAAAATGGGCCGCTAGCCAAAATGACACCGTTTTGCTTCATTAGAAAACTATTTTCTAGTCCTTGTAATTTTTGCAAATTGCAATTTAGCCCCTGCAATTTCTCCAAATTGTAGTTTGGTCCCTATAATTTCCCCAAGTTATAGTTTGGTCCTTGCAATTTTTCCAAATTACAGTTTGGTCCCTGGATATCAAATATATCCAAATTACAGCCAAAACTTGTTTCTATTTTGCGTGTGACCCGGTAGGCCCCCAAAATATTAGCAAAAGTCTAGAATACCCTTTAAACCATTTAAAGGCATATAAAATGAAACCAATTAATTTTAATTAATTTCTCCAAATTAATCACTTGTGAACTTTAAATTATAAGCAGACTCTAGCAAGTCATTATAGCTACCCAAATTTTAGTAGGAGTCATCAATGATGACAAGTCTATCTATGGCTGATCTCAATACATGATTGAATCCTTTCATTACCTATATTTGGATTAGTCAAAGGTATGGATAAAAGTCAACCTTTATAACTAATCATAGTTTCTTAACCTTGTGAATTATTTGACTTAAATGAATCTAAGCACTCAAATCTAATTTGAGTTTCGATTTAACCTTGCACAAGGATTTAGACAATCAAATTAATTCATTGAGTGGCCTTGGATATTACTCTAAAGAGTGGTAATGAATCCACTCTTTATTAGGCAATATCTAACTGCACTTTCAGAAATATCCAACTCAAGCCTTTATCATTTCTCAAGAATAGAGTCACTTTTGATTTAGTCAAATTATAACCTTCTATGCAAAAGATATCCCTCAATCTCAAGTCAAAGGACTAGTCATGCGATCACCACTGGAGATTAACTATTGACACAGCTCCACGTAGTATCTCCAATTGAGTCTGACAAGATCATGATTATTAGTTATGTTTCTGCAAACTAACTATGTCATGTCTATGTGTGTATTCAGATATAACTCTCTTGAATCTCAGCGTGTGTGGTTAGCTACTCATTATATGAGAAATCACTACATCATCTAGTCTCTACAGATTTAATAATGCCCAATTATTAGATCTTGACTAGTGTCATTTTAGTGCAGAAATTATAAATCATTAATAATCATCCTTACAATCCTATAACCCTTTATATGATTGATTAAATGAACTTATCACCATGGACTTCATCTTAATATCCAATAAATAAGAAATGCAATGTAAGATGAATAAGCAACCTTTACATATTATTAAATCAATACAAAATGTATAGTCATAAATACAATAGAGCTTAATCCCAATTGGCTCTAGGACACCTATCTCATACTAACAAATACATGCAAAGTTCTTAGAATTTTTAAGCAAATTAAAGAAAAGAGAATATTTGTTAGCTGACTTGGACATGAAGCAAGTGAAGGCAGTGATCTTATCGTTCAACGTTCAAACTTCCTTAATGTTCAACAAGCTTTTTATATTGATAATCACCTAGAACTTGGATGAATTTACTTTTATCCCCTACTTAATGAGCATGAAACCAAGAAAGTTTCCTGCTCTCACTTTAAATGCACATTTCTTGCGGTTTAGCCTCATTTGATTTTTTTTCTTCAAGATGTCAAATATCTCTTCTAAGTCTACCTAGTGTTGGTTCATACTCTTCAATTTGATTAGTAAGTCTTTGACATACACTTCCATGTTTCTCCCTATTTGATCTACAATAACCTTGCTTGTCATTCTTCGATAAGTTGCTCTCACATCCTTGAGGTTGAATAACATCACCCTATAGTAGAACACACCTTGATTAGTTATGAATAAGGTTTCTTTGTCCTTTGGTTGCATTCTCAACTAATTATACCTTGTGAATGCATATTCAAAAATTAAAACCTCAAACCTAGAGGCATTGTTAACTAGTTAGTCAAGGTTTGGAAATAAGTAAGAGTCTTATAGGCATGCCTTATTGAGATCTATGAAATTGATGCATATTCTCCACTCTCCATTGGCCTTTTTGACAAGGACCACATTTGCTAGTCGTGTTATGTGTAGGACTTCACAAATAAAACTAGCCTTCAATAGTTTTTCTACTTCTTCTTTTATAACCTTCTATTGTTTAACACCATGGTTCTTTTTCTTTTTTTGCTCAAAATTTATGTTAGGGCAGATCAATAACTTATGGCATGCTATGCTTGGATCAATCCCTATCATATCTATAGGCACCCAAGCAAAAATCTTAATGTATTCGTTAAGTAGCTCAATCAATTGAGCATTATCACCCTCTAAGAGATCTACTCCGGCTCTTATCTTTTTTTGTCATTTTCCCCAAAGATACATACTTCTTCTAAATTTGACCCTAGTACTAATCAATGCATATTGTCTTCCCTGACATCTAATAAAGCTGAGTCTACCATCTAGCATTCACTATTAGTCATATTGATGACCACTTGTTTTTTTTTTTTTTTTTGCTTGTACTCTATTTTCTTTTTGGAAAGCTAGCCATGTAACATTTGTAGGTCACTTGTTGATCATCTTGGATTTCTTCTTTTCCTCTTGCAATATGAAATTTCATCAATAAATGTAAAGTGGAGATGATGACTCTTGCTTGATTTAAAAATAGTTGACCAAGAATTGCATTGCAAGTACTATTTGATTTGGTCACAACCAAAAAGTTCACATTAAGGTTCTTTATTAGTGGTCAAGTGCCCAAGGTCACCCTTAGAGTAATTGTTCCTTTGACATGTAGCTATCTCCCTGTAAAACTAATCAAGATACCTTTATAAGGTTTATACAAGCTCTTGGAATGTTAAAAGCATTAGTAGCATGCAAATATAGAATGTCAATGAAACTTCCCTAATCAATGAGTATTTGCTTGACTATGAAATTGTGCACTAGCATGGAGATTACCCATGGGTAATCATGGTCATTATCAATATTACCAAAATCTCTCTCTATAAAATAGATAGGCTTTTAGTGCTCTCTCCTCTTCTTTTCCTCAACAATCATCACAGATTGAAGATGCGTTTTTCTGGCATTTTTTGAGGCTTCTCCTCTAGCAAAACTACTTGCAATTGTTTTAATTGTCCCTAGAGCTAGATATCATCCTCTACTTGCTTACCATTTGTTCAACTAGGCCACATGAGCAATCATATTCCTTCACATTTTCTCTTTCTTAGTTGTTTTGCCCCCTTTGAAATTTCTTATACTTGGAAAGGTGTCCTCTTCATATCAATGCCTCAATCTCATATTTCAATGTGATAATCATCAATTTGATAAATATAATCACAATGAAATTTGTAATATTTTGACTTATTTGCTGGAGGGAATTTTCTTTGCTTCTAAGGTGGGAATTCATCAACATCTCTATGATTGGCTACCAAGACCAATCAAGATTAGAAAATTTATAAACCGAGCTACCTAAACTACTTGTAGTATAGGCAACACTAGGTTGAACCCAAAGATCATTCTAATGATACCAATCAAATTAAGAGATGAAAATGGGGGATTGGCAGTAACTATACTAACAGCTAACTACAATGCAGTAATATAAACTAGAGTAACTATGCCAACTAGCCCAAGGGAATCAGCTAAACTTGAGATTAATGTATTCTTGATCACTAAATATTCATTCAATTGTCAATCATATTTTCTGGCCTTAAATCATAACAAAAAGCTTTGAAATGACTAATGAGTCTTAAGTAGAACTCAGCTAGCAAACAATCCATCAAAAGCTCAATGCATTGCTTGGTTTATACCATTCTCTTCTAAATTGATTATTAAGCAATAACCGTATAGCCATCCAAACCAAATAAAGCCATTCAATTCAGAAAACTCAGTAAAAATAGAGAGGAAAGGAGAGAAAATGACAAACAATTGAATGCAAGTTGAAAACAAGATCTCTACATTAATCTTCAAGCTGTCAATTCCCTAGACTGATTACAAAGGTTTAGCCTTTCATGGAAAGGAGAAAGTTACAGAGAAGAGAAGAACAAAAGCTTGCCCTCTGCCCTCTAAAAACTCCCTCCCAAAATTAAACTCAAAACTGAACTAAAAAGCCTAAACAAAAGAGTGTTTAGCCCAGCAAAAGAGAAGCTAGCTGTTAGTTGGTGAGTAGGCAATCATGATGGGATGGTGTAGTCTGGTTGCTTACTGTCACTCCTCTTATGTGAACTGCCCATTGTAGACTGCATCCTCTGATTTTTCACTGATTTATTAACTTTCAGCTAGTTGAGTGTGAGCTAGTGCAAGGGATGGTCCATTGGGCTCAAATTGCATGCCAATTAGGGCCTAAAAATCCAATTCTGCATAGGCCCAACTCGCAGCAATTCTACCTTTATGTTACAGCTCATTTTGCACGCCCATGATGATCTATTCAGCTCTGGAAGTTTTCATAAGAAATATGGCCTTATGTCTTAGCTTCCATTTGGGTGTAGTTTGACCTTAATTGAACTTTTATAACTCTAGATATTGCATGATAAGTGCTTAGAGGTCAGGCTGCCCAAGACAGTATTCTGGTCTTATATTAAACTCTAATTTCATATATCCAATTGGGTGATTCAGCCCTGGAGTCTTCATGAAGATTGTAGAGCTATGTCTTAGCTTTCCTATAAGATAATAATCACATTAATTGGATAATTATAACTTTAGTTATGACTAGAATACAGAAACTGCTTAAAATGGCCAAATACTAGAGAATTTCTCATAAAGCTCCCAATTGATACAAAACTTGAATATGTAATAATCATAGTGTAAACAAATCAGTTTAGGCCCTAAGAAGCTTAGTGAAAGGACAATTGAATGATTAAAATATTTTGTTATCAAATTCCCCTACACTTAGCTTTTATACTCCCTGGCAAAACACAAAACAAAAGTTAAAACAACAAAAGGGTAGATCAAGACTCTTAGAATTTTTCAGCAATGGTGAGAATCTTATCACCAGCAAGGATGTAAGTGAAATTCATGACACATAGGATCTTTAGGCTCATTTTTAAAATTCAAAACTCAAACCAATTAGCAAAGTTATTTCAAATGGTAGATTAACTAGGTAGACTTTACAAGGAAGCTCTCCTCACAACTCTCATTGTGTTTAGGATGGGCAAGTGTTTCTCTCAAATTCATTCCATGAAAATGCACTACCATAAACTTGCTTATCATCTAATCTCCACTACTCAAATCACAAGCATAGCATAAATTATATGGACTTCAAAAGGTTGTAATGTGGCCAAAAAGGGAAAGAGGAAAGGGAAGGAATGCTATGGATATGGCAATCCAGAATCAAAGAGAGGCATTAAACATTATGGAATGGATTTCATTTCACTTCTCTTTCTCTTTTTTTTTCTTTTCAAATTTCTGCAGAATTTTTTTTGCATAATCTTTTGGTTTTCTGCAGAATTTTGTAGATTTCTTTTTTTCCAACTTTTGCCTTTTCACTTTGCCTTTTTAACTTGCCTTTTAGCTCTTCTCTTTTAGCATATCCCCCCCACACTTGGTTAAGAAGAAAGGTTAAATAGGCTCAAGAGGGTTTAATATTGGTATATTCATTCAAGGTAGGTTAAAAGGAAAAGAATGGCTTAAACAAGGAAATGCCTTAATCATCTTCATGCATGCATGCTAATGTAATCTCAAAAAGAATTTAAAGCAAGTTCCAGAGAAAAAAAATCATTGAAGAATATTCACACACAAGAAAGAAGAGGCATCTACTAGGGATGTTCAACAATTGGCTCAAAAATCTCACAAGATATATGGTTACCAAAATCAATCTACAAGCAATTCAAATTCATCATAATTCTAATCAAGTTCAAGATCATTTATCTAGACATGTTATGCAACCATAAAAATCACTTGCAACTCATTTGAAGCTTAAAGAAACTCATCATCTAAGAAAAACAATAGGGGTAACAAAAATTCTGGTTTTTAAAAGTTTTTGATTTTCTGTAGAATTTTGTAGAATTTTTCATAATTCTATTTTTCAAAACTCTGTTCTGCATTACAGAACTTTTTGGTTTTTGTGATGTAGCAAAAATTCTGGTTTGGTCCAAATGCAAATTGACAATTCAAAGCACAACACAACAAATCCAAAACTTCAAAACTCCCCCTACACTTGAATTTTACATTGTCCTTAATGTAAGCTCAAAGTCAATAAAGCACCAAAACAATTATAATAAAAAAATCTAAGACAAGTAAAATAAAGGAGAAGGTTAAGAGACAACCTTATATAATTATAGAATTGATGTAAGAGGCTACTTGCAAGCTGACCTCCCACCATTTCCTCTTGAACTCCTTGATCTTGCGGATGAAAAAGCTATTCAACTGGGAAGTCTTCACCAAAATAAGGGACAATTCAGTAGCTTTGTCAATTCTACTCAATTGGTTAGCCACCAGATTTTGTGTTCCACCTTTATCCCATATCTCAATGTCAATCTCGTGGAACAGCAACATCCATCCAATTATCCTTTATTTTGCTTCTGGTTTCTTTAACAAAAATTTCAGAAGGATGCGATGCATGATATATGAGAAAACTTGTCGCAACTTCTCTTCTTGTTTAGCAATGAGGTTCATGGTTATGATCACTGGCAATTTCTCATCTTCCTCCAAGAATGCATACTTGAGATGTCTAGGGAGAGGTTTCAACTGTAAATTAGGTGGTTGCACCATGGAAGGAATCAAAGTGCTGGATAGAACTTTTGTAGATTGAATTTTTGCACAATCAAGAGTTGCTGCATAATCTATACTAGAGCCATCATTTTCTAAAAATTCAAAAATTTCTGCACAAGCACTACATAGCGCAGTACCATCACAACTATCACATGAATGGCAATGGATAGAATCATCAAAATCATGTAAATTAGGAAATTCAGCATTCAGCTCATCATCACAAGTATCCTCAACTAACTCAGCAAGTAAATTTATGCTAGAAGCATAATGCTCCTCCATGGGATGCTTCATTGCTGGTTGAGGGATAATTGGTTGTTGTAAACTCTTCCTAGTTCTCAGTATAATGGCACTAATATTTTCTGGATCTAAAATTGTTTAAGAAGGGAGTTAGCCAAAACCTTGTTGCTGCAACTAATATGATGAAGAAGCTAATTGTCCAATTTGAGTCTCTAGATTTTGAATGATGCCTTTTGTCCTCTGCTGAAATTGAATATTGTTAGTTGTCATTTGTTTCACAAGATCCTCCAATGTTGGCTCAGTTTTAGCAGGTACTGGATCTTGTTGTTGTACATGTGGTTGTTGCAATTGCCGCCCAATTAGCTGTTGGTATGGCTGTTGATATGGTGGTTAATATGGCTGTTGTGGCTACTGGTACCCGTATCTGAGGTTTTGATGATCCCTCCAACCAGGATTATAGGTACTGGAGTAGGGGTTATATTTATGTTATTGTTGTTGCTGATATTGGGGTCTACCAGGAAAAATGCTTATCATAGCAGCAGGATGAGCTTAGGGGTTAGAATTTTCCTCTTAAAGTATAGGACAACCACCTATTGGATGAGATGGACAAGCACAAATGCTACACAAATTAGAAGGTCTTTGTGTAAGTGCTTGCTATTATTGTTGCCGTTGTCCTATTACCAATTGTCTCACTAAAGATATTAGCTCATCAAGTCTATACTCCATCCCTTGTAATATAATCATATTTTTTTTTCAACTCGATTAACTAGTCTTCTCCTAATCTTTTTAAGCAGTTTCAAAATCAAGTTCCAAAAGATTATGATAGGAAGAAGATCTAGTAATCAAACACTATACATACACTACACAATTTAAGTTAAAAAAATGGTAAAAAGCTAAAAACACAACCACAAAGGTAAAAATCACTCAAAAGAACACTAATTAACATATATACACATTTTTAAAAATTATGGAACCACCACAGCATGAAAACTACACCTAAGGGGAACCTAAAAATAAAATAAAAAATTCTTCAAAAAATAAAAAGTGGTCTAAATGATGGATTTTGTCCAAACTACGACGGTGCTCGTGGCAGTGCATGAGCCCTGATTAGCTTGACATCTTCTATTAACCCATCATAATTCAGCTTAATCCGAGATGGTTGGTCCAGCAAGGAGCAATACTACTGTAAGTGAAAAACAAGCCGAATTAGGGGAATAGGGGAGATAATAGAAATAGAAATAGAAACAACAAAAGCAAAAATTGAACAAAATGTTAGTGAGTTAGTACTTAAATATACTCCTAATGAGATTGATAAAATCAGAAATGATCCCTGGTAATGATGCCAAAATCTGACTGGCTGCCGAGACCAGTCAAGATTAGAAAATTTATAAACTGAGCTACCTAAACTACTTGTAGTATAGGCAACACTAGGTCAAACCCAAAGATCATTCTAATGATACCAATCAAATTAAGAGATGAAAATGGGAGGGGAAGCTTGGTAGTAACTATACTAACAGCTAACTACAATGCAGTAATATAAACTAAAGTAACTATACTAACTAACCCAAGAGAATTAACTAAACTTAAAATTAATGTATCCTTGATCACTAAACATTCATCCAATTGTCAATCATATTTTTTTGGCCTTAAATCATAACAAGAAGCCTTGAAATGATTAATGAGCCTTTTTGCATAACTCAGCCAGCAAACAAACCATCAAAAGCTTAATGCATTGCTTGGTTTTTGCCATTCTCTTTCTAAAGTGATTATTAAGTAATAGCCATATAGTCATCCAAACCAAATGAAGCCATTCAATTGAGAAAACTCAGTAAAAATAGAAAGGAAAGGAGAAAAAATGACAAACAATTGAATGCAAGTTGAAAATAGGATCTCTACATTAATCTTCAAGTTGTCAATTCCTTGGACTGATTACAAAGGTTTAGCCTTTCATGGAAGGCAAAAAGTTATATAGAAAAAAAGAACAAAAGCTTGCCCTCTAAAAACTCCCGCCAAAAACTGAACTCAAAACTAAACTAAAAAGCCTAAACTAAGGAGTGTTTAGCATGGGAAAAGAGAAGCTAGCTGCTGGTTGGTAAGTAGGCAATCATGACGGGATGGTGTAGTCTGGTTGCTTGCTGTCACTCCTCTTGTGTGAACTACCCATTGCAAACTGCATCCTCTGGTTTTTCATTGATTTATTAACTTTCAACTGGTTGAGTGTGAGCTAGTGCAAGGAATGGCCTATTTGGACAAGTTACATGCTAATTGGGGCCTAAAAATTCAATTCTACAGAGGCCCAACTCGCAACAATTCTACCTCTGTGTTGTAGCTCATTATTGATGCCCATAATGATCTATTCAGCTCTAGAAGTCTACATAAGAAATGTAGCCTTATGTCTCAGCTTCCATTTGGACTTAGTTTGACCCTAATTAGACATTTAGAACTCCAGATATTGAATGATAAGTGTTCATAGGTCAGGCTGCCCGAGACAGTATTCTGGTCTTATATTAAACAATAATTTTAGATATCCAATTGGGTGATTCAGCCCTGGAGTCTTCATGAAGTTGTAGAGCTATGTCTTAGCTTTCCTAAAAGACAAGAATCACATTAATTAGATAATTATAGCTCAAGTTATGACTAGAATATGGAAACCGCTCAAAATGGCCAAATGCTGCAAAATTTCACATAAGCTCCCAATTGATACAAAACCTGAATATGTAATAATCACAGCTTAAACAAATTAGTTTAGACCCTAAGAAGCTTAGTGAGAGTATAATTAATTGATTAAAATATTTTGTTATCACTCTGCTCGAACATTGTAGACAATATTGCTAATCAGTGTGTTCAACAACTCATAATTATTATACCTCCCTAAATGGTGGCATTCACTCACGTTCATGGCCTTTGTCATTAGATTGCATACTTTTGGTCTGACTCCACTCGACCTATTTCTAAGCAAGTTCCACCTTTTCAACATTTATACATTTTTACAACTGAGCAAAAAGTCCAAAAAAGAGATAACACTGGCATTTTGCTAAAGATAAGGAGAAGTGCCTTGATCAAAGACCAAAGCTAATTTAATGTATTACTACTCCTTCATTGAGGTCTTCAATTTCCAATGTTGAAATGAGTGAGATACTCTTTCAACATCTCACATCGTCTTTACTAGAAGTTAACTAAAGTGGTTGACGTCTTCTTAGGCACTTAACTAGTTGCAAAGTGAGTAGAAAAATGTCTCAACCAGTTGTAAAAAACTATTAATTAACTGATAGGGCAACCTTGTAAACCACCACAATCTAGCTTTCTTAGAGTGGTGGAGAAGGCATGACATATGATAGTATTCGGGGTCTAAATAATAATATGGATGTCCAAAATGCCTGCAGGTGTTCCTGTGGTTCTGTCGTTTAGGGGTTTGAAATGGTCAAGCAATGGTGCAGCCATCACTGTCAAGGTTAATGGGTGGCTATCTTCATGTTAGAATAAAGGTTCTCTAGAAATTTGGGTAAAATCAATGGTTGGATTCAATGGATCATATGGTTTATGAGCGTGATTGATGGGGTTTTGTTGTGATGACGAAGATCATTTGGGTTTGGTGGAACTATATTGGAGATTCATAGGAATTGTGCTTGTGAATTGTGGGTCTAAAGGTTTACATTTGACAATGCTAGTGGTATGTATCAGATTAGTGATAATGTTCATCGAATTGGGAATGGGTGGGTTTGGAGCTTGCTTGAGCTGAATGGGTTTTGGAGTGGTTGGTGGATTTGCTATGGCTGGGGTGGATTATGAGGTAGAGTGAGTTAAAGATAAAGGAAGAAAGTGATCAAAATTTGACCTAAGACAGGTTAATTTTTGTAAGAACATGACTCAATAGATGACGACAAGATGGGGAGAGGTCCAGTTAAACCTAGGAACTGCGAAGAGCTTCCAACTCCCCCTGCAACTAATGGACTTGCTCAACCAAAGTATTGTGCTCATGTTTAGCTACAATTCTTCAAGCCTCCTTTACCATTTGAACTCAATGGTGCTGGTTTCATGCCCTTTCGCAATGATGATGCTCCTCCAATGAATGTGAGTAGAATGAGAGTGAGAACATTATGACATTTTGGTGATTAGGAAAGTCATGGACAGTACAAAATAAAACTCTGCTAATAAAATTGATCGATGATGGCAAGTTGCACACAATCGCAAAGCGATCTATATAGGGAATAAGATTAGTAGTACATAACGGAAGGGGTTTACTGAGCATATTCTATCGCTGGAGTTAATTCTAAAAGTAGAGCTTTAATATGTATAATATGAATAAATCTTTGTAAGAATGATTATTGGGGGGTTATATAGATATTAATCATGCCATTTGTCATGTTTCTTGGTGAAATATGAACTTTCATGTGCTTATAACGTATCATTGGCATAAAAGAGATTCTCACTTTTATAGTTTATGGTGTAGTCACATCATTCATTTATATCCTTGAGTTTGTGGCTCTTATAAGGCCATGAGTCAACTGTTCAATTGTAGGCTTGCTTTTCGTGGATTTGGCTGTTCAACCAGCACGTTGGATTAGTCATCTAGTCTCTCGTCGCAGCCGATGAATTTATTTTGGGCTGTGTAACGAAGGAATAATGTTAATTACTTGTGCATACATTAGTTATAGCTAATTTGCAAATACATCAGTGAAGAAATCAAGATATATATCTTCAAAGATCAGGAGCTCTTATTCTATACGATGATAATTAGTTGATGATAGGTACATGACCTGGTGGACAACTAGAGATTATTTAATTGAAAGGTGACTCCAATCTTCATCCTTTTCAAATTTATGCTATCAAAAGATTCATGCTGGCCTCTGAGTACCAGAAGAAGCCATCAAAGAACCAAAGTTGATAACTCCATTAGCATTGCCCTTAACAAAACCAGTTTGGTTGGTTAAGCCTTTAATATGCTGCTCAGCAGTGTTGCAATAGGCGTCGGACTGCGGCTTTGCTTGTGTCGTAGTAGGGTTAGCATCAGGGCTGGCGGGGCGCGCTTGTGTTGGTCGCCGTGGACATCCTGTGCCAACAATCAGTCCGGCGTTTCCAGCAACAATGCCTGACATTGCAGTATTTGTTACGATGGAAAGCTAGCTAAAACTAAATCAAGCTGTGTCTCTTATATATCAATTTGATTTGCCTTGGAAAAATCACACCTTTTTATAGACGTTGGAGGAGGAATATGAAGTGAGCGTGATTGCGTGAATGCCACGATGACAAGGAATATGAACATAATCATAAAAAAGGAAAATTTGTTTGGTCGATTTGCTGTATTGGTCTGACATTGCTTCTCCACAATATTGGTAGAAGGTAAACTCCCACGGTGATAGTTGCATTATAATTAATACAATTGTAAATAAATATTGAATAATGTGATTATTGCATAATAAAAATTATAAAAAATCATGATTGAAGATCTTAATTGAAAACTGTATTTGTACTAATGAAGATTAAGTTCGTTTGATAAATCATAATGTGTTACAACAGATCTTGAATTTGGTCTTATTGATAATCTTTCTCTGATAAACTATACAGTGTGCATGGTTATAAATAATGTTAGCAGTTTGTATTTGAAAAATTACCAAAAGATATGACCATCATAAAATTATAGTTGCAGAGTTGTAAATTTAAAATAATGACAAATGCAATACCTGAATAGTAGAGTAATATAGGAGAATCCCGAATTTTTGTTATTGCAAGAAAAGCATAAGATGCTATAAAATGGTGTTCACATCTTCAGTGTGTCTGGAATCAATGCAAAGGTAGCAGATTCTTCAATTTCATTAATTGTATACATCACTAAAGCATTGATATTATTCCTTATTCCTTGGTACCACTTTTGTAGGAGGTTGTAGTTTCACTAAGGAAAAATAATTTTTGGGAGCCAGACAAATCACCTTTTCTTTTCTTTGAAAAAAAAAAAAATTTACCTAATAATTGGCGATAATTTCATTCATTCATTGTCTGGTTAAACAATAAACTTATTTTTTAACGGTGCAAAAGTAAGTTCAGGAAGCTAAAGATGTTTGGCAGAAGCGTATGAAGAGCATAAAAGCCATCTGAGCAAAAGTAACATTTTATAGTTTTTGCTCAAACTTATTTTTGCATCAATATGAATAAATTTATTTAGGTTGTGCCTCTTTGCAACCAAAATCTTGTAGGGCAACAACCTCAGTTATTCAAATTTTCTCACAACTACGATTTTTGCATAATATTTTTAACAGTATTTGTAATTTAGAATCATGATAAGACTAAGATATTTTTTTTTTAAGTGATGTGAATTCTATAATAGTAAGAAGCTAATTTTTATTGCTAGCTGCTTGAGTGAACTGAACTCAAATGTTCATTGTTTTGGTATCAGTAAGAAAGAAGTGTAATACGTAAGTCACGCTTAATAGATAAGGTAGAGGAAAGATAAGAAATAGAGAATGGAGAATATAAAAGGGGTGGAGTTATTTTCCCAGTAATTTTCACTAATATCACAACTCATTAAATATAAAAATTTTGTATAGATTAATCTTTTTTTAATTAATTAAATTAAGAATTAAAATTTATAAATAATTGGTTTTATTTTATTCTTTTAAAAAATAAATATGCATAAAATTACTTTATAGCATTTAATGTGATATATTTTATTATCAAAATTATATTAATTAACTAAGCTCATTCTAATTACAAAAAAAAAATCAAATAAATAGAATTAAGTAGTCTGAACTAAACCACTAATTAAAACAATTTGACAAATATTCAACCATAATTTTAATAAATTTTTTCCAAATTTAATAAAATGATAAAAAGTTTTAAGAATTTGTATATGCTACAGCTAACATCTAAAACAATTCAATTTTTGAGACACAAAAAGTATTTTAAATAGAATGAATCAAACCCCAAGTTAAAGATAAAGGATTTTGAAGACAAAATAATCATACGTATACAAGACAAAAAAATTAAGTACAAACTTAGATAAAATGTTTGGTGTTGCCAATGAAATAAATTTTACTTATTCTGAGTTGTGTTCATGAATAAAAAAATTGAATGATGTTTTATATATTATAGAAAGTATTTCTTTTAAAAATTATAATAAAGAGTTTGTTTTGATTCTGATAAAGAAAAATTCTTGTATAAATGATCATTTTATTATTAGAAAAAAAAGGTCAAAATAATTCTGACAATTTCAACAATAAAAGTGATTGTGAGAGAAAAAAAAAGATATTTATAAGCCATATTTAATTTTAGTAATAAATTAAGTTTATCACTTGAATAGTATAATTTTATGCATATTTATTTTAAAAAAATAAAATAACAATTATTAATTATTAGTATTGATTTTTACCTTATTTAATGAAAGTGTTATTTAGTTTGTATAAATATTTTGTATTAAATAAGATGTGACATTAATAGAAATAATTGTGAAAATACTTATGTTTATACTTAATGACTTAAATATTCCCCTTTAATTTCTTCCGTTCACACTTCTTTCAAGTGGAAATATTTTTAGTCCTAGTAATAAGATTCTTAATTTTATTGTTTATTATTTTTTGATAAAACATAAATACATCAAAAAATTATCTTATTAATTTGAAGATTTGTTTAATTATAATATCAAAATAACTAGTACACATATGATATAATTAGAAATATTCCCGTAAATGGACTGAAATTTCATACAGTACTCATATTTTGTGTGCATATCTAAGAAATCAAGTGTGTTATCAACGGACTACTGTATATGGGACTATTAATTTCTTATGATATTTTCTAAGCCGCAATTTGGATGAATAAAAAAAATCGACATATTTGAATAATTACGTACCGTCCATATCAATATTCTTTTCACGATAGCTTTCCAGTTGGATTTATTCAAATAAAGGTCCTGATTGAACAACCTCACTAAAAGAGAACATGATACTCCACTTAAAACACAACTTGAGAAAAAAAGAAAGTTATTCCAGTTGCAAACAATCCAACAGCTGCTTTGAAAAAAAAAAGGACAAATTATTCTATTTTTTCTGAAATTTAATTTAATTATATTCATATTCTTTTATATTTAAAAATATACATTATTTTTCTTATTTATATATCTTAAATTTATACTCACTTTTTTTTACAAAAATAAAAAAAATGTTTTTAAAAATAAAAAAAATGTAAAATGTAATTAGCTTAAACATTAAGAAAGATGAGTGTAATTTTTCTTTTAAAATATTGAATTCCTCCTTCACATCTATAAAAGGAGAATTCAACCTATTTAATACATCTCAGTGATTGCACCGCAAAGAAAAACCACTGAATTCATTGGTCCTTCATAATATCAATGGCTGATTTTGAGCAAAAAATCAATGCTCTTAAGGGCCTTGTTGGGGTGATGAATAGCATGGATGATGGTCAAAACGCTTCAACAGCAGGAACAAAGTCAAATCCAAGTGCTGTGTCTGGACAAAGGGGCAAATACAACAACACTGGAACTCAGAGGATTAAAGGTTTAACTAATCAAACTGGCAGGGTGGAAGGCAACGGCAATGGAGCCATCAACTTTGGTCGCATGGAGACATAAGCCAAATATAAGAGCAGTCTTTGTTATTATATACTGCTTATTGTGTTATCTGCCATTGTTGGCATTAGAAATTGGAAGGCTGTGAAGTCCCTAGTTTCATGAGCTTCAGGGATTCTTATATTTATCATAAATAAAAACTTTCCTTTCAGTCGGTTATATGCAAGACATTTTGCTTTATAAATAAAAGTGCAAATTACATTTACACTTCCTAGCATTTCGTATAATTATGTTCACATGTTTTCCATTTTTAGAAATATAAACTCCGTTTTTTTTTTTTTTTTTGGAGTAGTAAAGATGAATATATGTTTAAAATAAAATAAAAAAAAGGAGATAGATGTATATGAAAAGGAAAGCTGATATATATTTTTGAAAGCAGAAGGATTGTAGATGTAATGTAATTACATTAAATCTTAAGGAAGATAAGTATAATTTTCCTTAAATAAAAATATTGATCAGTTTTTTGGTTCCATTAATACAAGCTTCAAAGTTCAAAAAGTGCAAACAGCTCTAGAAACAGAGGAACACTAAGAAATGCCTTTCTAGAATATACATTAATGCACCATAGGTGTAAAGCTTCTTCAACCAACATACAGCAGAACATGAAGAAATTAAACTTCAAAAAAGAGAAGAGCTAAGTCCATTCCAGTTAAAACAATGCATTGAAAAAAGATATATAAAAGCAAAACTCTAAATCATCGTGTTTCAAAAAGAACAACAGATGCTCAGTCTTTGAGAAACTAGCATCCTTAGTTGTTTCAAACACAAAGAGCACAAAACTCCATTGAAGGAGAGTACCACAAAATTATCAAGCATCGGCATCTATTAGCCACAATCAAAATAATTGAAATCCTCACCCTGCAAATGATAAGAAATTGCTTGCAGAGTGAGCAAGCACAGTGCTAAAGAAGGCACAGAAAAGAATTGGAGAAGCTTTGCGAGACTATTTTTCTGAATATAGGACATGCAGCTTTGAAAGCACGGCTCGAAGGCTATAGTCTATGACTGTATTTGACTATATATAACGCATAATACTAATGCTAACTCACTACATATTCAAATTAATAAGGGAAATTAAACCGGTAGAAATATAAATGAAATATTGAAATTACTCCTGTAAATTGGACATATAACAATCCACCATCAATACACACTAAAGCCGGATAACAGACCTAATCATTTTTTAAGGCAACAAAATATAATAAGAAGGATCCGGCTAGCACACATTGTTAAATGCAAGTACTAATTTTACTCATGTATTAGAAATTTAACCGGACTACTCAATTCAATTGTAAATTGATTATAGTTTTGATTTGAGTGAACTGAGTAGTTCATTCAGTTTAACAATTTTGTTAAATCAGTTCAATCAATCAAACTATAATATAATAACTTTTCTGATTTATTGTCCAGATTCTAAACCATCAATTTTCCATCCTTGATGATGACATTTTTACATTATCATCAGAAATATTTTGATTGGCAAAGGGGGATATGTTTTTAGGGATGAGCTCGGGTTAGGTTTGGCGCAAAATGTTACCGGGCCGAAATAAAATCAGGTCTGTATTCTTGAACCCAATCCGAACCAAGCACTTGGGAGAATCGAAGCTTCGGACTGGTTGCAGCCCACATCGTGTTCAATTAGTTCGGATCTGGTTGGCTCTTTAACCAGACTTCGAAGAATTTTAACTTTTTCTGGAACCTCCGTTTGTTATCCAACTTTATTTTGTTAACCCAATTCCCAAACGAAAGCAGCACATCATGTTTGGCCCAACTAAATCCCATAGGATAGCCAAAAAAAAAAACCAGTTATGTATGCCAAACAAAAATACTAAATAAACAATGAGTTTTTTAAAGCTAAAAATAAATTAAATTTGGACAAAAATAGGTATATTAATTTTCATTAAAATTTTAATTTTTTCTCCTACATTTTATTTCAAGTAAATAAAAACACTCAACATTATTCACCAACCTAATTCTGTTTGATTTTTTAACAAAGATAGTTACAAGGCATTTTAGATGATTGAAAGTATATGCTTATGTGGTTTTTATCTTTTTTTTCTTTTCTTTTTCCTTTCTTTCTCTCTCCCTTTCTCCCACTTGATGCCTCCACCAATAGCATCATCAAAAGCCATTACTCTTTGTATCCCCACAATTTCTTCCCATCTTCTCTCTCTTAACCCGAACACATTCTTTCTTTCCTTCTCATGTTCAACTTTGAATAAAATTTCTAGAGCTATCAATGAATTTTCTATTTTCACATTTCTCTTTATGTCTATGTTGATTCAAATTGATCAAACTTTTTATTCAACACCTCTAGATCTAAAAAGTATCACTACAACTCAACTCTTTTAATTATGTCAACTTTTTTTTTTATTTTATCCAAGAAGAATGTTTCAGTGTTGTATAAAAATTGCAGGTGGAAGTGATGATTTCTGAGTCAATTTGATGTCATTGCTTGGACTATAGGTTTATAAGAGAAGACACTTTAGGAAAATGAAAGACATGAGAGGGAGAAAAAGAAAGGAAGAAGAAATGGAAAAAAGAAAAAGAAGAAAAAACCAATGTAAGCATGTAGGGCCACTTTTAGTCATATAGGATGACAAGTTAGATGTCATATGTGTACTTCCATTTAAAAATCAAATGGATTTAGGCTAGTAAATGATATTGAACATTTTTGGAAAGTTAAGGAAATTTATTTCAAATAAAACTTAGGGATAAGATTAAAACTTTAATAAAAATGAGGGGAACAAAAGTACACTTTTATCATAAATTATTGAGGAGGAAAAGTTTAGCATTATCCACACAATTTTTTTTTATTACTAGTAGCTTGATAAAAAATTTTAACACAAGAACAATAATTAACACTAAAAGCAACATCATTTGTATAAATATAATAACATCGTAATGTTAACAAAATAATGCCAAAATTGAAGAGAATAAATAGCTAAAACCAAATTGTGGTTGACTTTCTTCACTCCTAGAATTAATGCCAACATCAATAACTTCACCTTTTAAAACTGTTGTTTGAACTAGTTGGCAACTAGAGGGTCTGGGTAGTCAGAATTGGTCTTGCATAGCAAATAGAATTAGTGGTACATGACAAAAGTGGTTTATCGAGCACACTTTGACATTTAAATTAGTTTTAAAAGCAGTCTTAATAGTGGGTGTATTGTAAGTAAGTGAACGAGATACCTGCTAGCTTTATATAAGCATAGGTCACACAATTTGCTTTGGCTTATGACAAATTAATGACGAGTATCCACATATGTATGGTGTGCTTCTAACATGAGTAAAATTCTCGTCCTATGCACCATGAGAAGATGTCACACCTTATATGCATCATTTCAAGTGTGATTGTCTGTGAGTGTGGTAGCGTGCCATGAATCATCATCATGGGTTGCTTTGATGGTCTTGGGTGTGCTCAACTATTCCCTAGCCTAGTTGACTTATTCCAACCTAGGACATATATTTTAGGCTATGTCATTGGCCTCCCCCTTCTCATATGTCACTATTTGACTTCAGGAATCTTTTCATCTTCCAATGCTAATAGCTATCATCAATGCACATTATTGCACTTGTATTCTCAATGTGAATCATAGGCCTTTGATGTCACCAATGGCATGGATCATAATCTTAGTTGTTCCTTGCTTCAAATTGTGGTTGTCAAATCACATGATTTCCCTCTTAAAAGCACACCAGGCTTTTCAAAAACACTTTTCACCATTTTTGCCTTCATCCTCTAGTGTTGAGCTTTTTTGGCAACTTTCTAGCATTTCTTTGATGATTTTTCGACATCATTTGATAGTTTTCATTGTCTTTTTAAGTATGACTTTCTCCTACCTTTCTTCTTGCTCTTTGTGTGTCTCTACTTAATCTTTTTCTATGAATTTTGCTTGATGAGACTAGTTTTATGATTTCATGATTTATTTTTGCTTTTGGTTTTCATGATGGTTTGCTTGGTTTTGAGCTTGTTAATTTTGATAATGTTGAGTTTCCTTTGAGGTGTTATGTGTTTGTTTGTGTCGTGACCTTGATGTGAATACTTTTTGCTTCTTCTTCACTTACTCTTAGCAAAAACCTAAAGGTTGGGTTTATTTCACCCAATAATCAAATTGTGTAATCTTTGGGAACATGATTTCCAATGATTAGACCTGGACAGACTCTTTCTTCAAAGTTCATGGAGTTAAAGGGTTTCAACCCTTCTTCCTTCTTTACAACGAGTATCTTTACTCAAGGAAGTGGACTGTTCCTACCAAATAGCTGCAAAATAGACACTTTTAAGGAATATTATGATGAAAAATAGGATTTAGTCATTCATCTCTTGGCCTTAGGGTTGTTTGATGCTTATTGCACCCTTCGTACATTTTCCTTTCGAAATGCTTTACTTTTGTTCTTTTTTTTGTATACTAACTTTCTCTTTTTCTTTCTTTTCTTTTTCTGAATTCTTGGCTCTACAAGAAAGTTGTAGAAATCCTTCATTCAAAAATGGATCTAAAATGTTTGGAAGAGATTTGCACTCTAGCTTTCACTATACAAAAGCTGATTGTTCCACCACTCCCTAAATCGTTTCGGCTCTAGAGCCAACACTGAGGTTGCTGCCACCTAGACATCTCTTGAGCATTCTACGACTCTCTTCTTGCAAGTGCACTCATAGCTCAAGTGGTTCTTTTTAGGCTGATAATGGGATAATCTTAACTTTTGAGACCATTTCTCTTTCCTTCAAGAAAATAAAACTTAGATCATGGCCAGAGTTGCAGCCCATTGAAGCTCTGGTGTGGTCTTTGTTCGAATTTAGATCTATTGATACCCTTTGGTACAAATATCTAGACTAGTTATCTTTCTTGTGGGGTTAACTTCTAACTCAGGCCAACTAGGAGTAGAATGAAGCCTTTTTGAAGGATCATAGCCTCATTTATCTCACCAAATCTTTTGTTAAAAAAGAGTCCCACATTGATTAGTTGTTGTGCAAAAATACTCCTTATAAGTATTGAGCAATCCTCCTCTCCACAAGATATCTTTTAGGGATGGAGTTAGGCTTATATTTCTAAGATGGTATCAAAACTACCTAATCTAGTGTTGGGCTGCCCACAAATGTTTATTCCTATAAACTTAACACTCTAGTTGTTCAATCCTAGGTATGAGGGGGTGTGTGAAAAAAAGAGTCCCACATTGGTTAGTTGTTGTGCAAAAATACTTCTTATAAGTATTAAGTAATCCTCCTCCCTACAAGTTATCTTTTAGGGATTGAGTTAGGCTCATATTTCTAAGATCTTCTGCTACCTAGATCATCTGCACGACAATCTTCTTTCTTTCGTCCATGCCAGCATTGGTGAGGGTTGAGAGGAGCCATTCTAAATATGATTCAAGTACTCTTGAGGGCCTGTGTAATGTCCCTATATAGTTTGTTAGAGGGCTTTTTATTTTGTGTATTAGGTTCAGCCTATATTGTGCCATTAGAGGAGCCATTTATAACTTAAAATACTAGCTAGCCACCACCACACACATACATATATAGTGTCCTAGAATCCTTACACAAGATTTCTTTTTCCCCTTCCTTTCTCATCTGAAGCCGAAACAGAGGACCTAACAACACTAACAGCGTTGCATACTTTGCCATCTTTTTCTTGCTTAAACTGCTAAAACTCATCACTCATACTCAATCACAATTACTGCCAGGACTGAACTTCGTCTTCACTAGTGACCAGCACATGAATCAGTAGTTTAGCCCATCTTTACCAGTAGTAGTGGGTTGTCATAGTTTAGCTGGATGAAGTTGCTCATGTTTAGCTTGTCCTAGTTGAGAAGCATGACTACCCAGTTGTTATAATCATTCTAGGTTTCTACCTTGCATGGGATCTACAGAAATAAGAGGTCTAATAATAAGCTTAAATAGATTTAAGTTGTTTCCAGCACTAACCACACCTATTGTACAACATGGAGTGTAGTAGCTAAAGTGGCCATTCGGTCTTGCTGCAGGACACTCACCCAGGCAATTGGTGTTGACAGGAACCCCTAACCTTCTATTGCCAAAGTGTGCTTTTCTCCCTTAGCAGTTATACAAGAGATGAATCCAATTGCTTCAACCAATCTTGCCAGTTGTAGTACTCCTAAACTATTTGATGTTACCCTTTCTTTTGTTAAGAGCCCATATTTAGTTGTGGTTAACCAATAGTGATACTTATCACGCTAGCTGCTGTAGGATTTTTGGCTACCCTGTTTTGGTCACTTGTTTAATAGCTTCCATTAGAACTATAAATAAGTGTCGAAGAGTTTTGTAAGTTTTTCCCTTTCACCTATAGCATTACTGTCTGAGATCAACCACAAATCACCATCCTGTTGTGGTTCTTGGATGATCAGACCATCAAACTTCCCTAGCCTCAACCAACCTCATGATCACAATTGTCCTATATGAGCCAGACTACTACTATGTTAACCTGTGCAAGCTAGTGTTGTTGTGTTATCCAGCACAAGTTAGTGTTGCTGTGTTATTCTGTGTAAGCTGAAGCATTGTTGTGTTGTCTTGAGTGGGATGAATAGTGTGGCTAAGCCATCCGAGACAACTTTGGGTTGTGTATAGATAACTTGTACTTCCTTTATTTTTCTGTGACTCATAACAGCCCATTAAAGGTTACCCTACCTGCCTGTGTCACTTTTGTTTAATCAATTGCAATTCAATTCAAGAGTTTTGGTCAATACCACTTAAGGCTTAAATAAGGTAATTCGACTTAGAATGGCTTTTAGTAAGAAAAAAGTTATTCATGACAATTAGATACTAATTTTAGCAATTTGACTATGTTTAGTGTCCAAAGAATGAGAAGGATTTAAGAAGTTATCTACTTTGTCCATTTTAGAACCCAAGGTGAATATTATATCCTTATGAGGTGAGTAGATAATCATCCTCTCTTGTTAAATCCCATTTGTACTATGAAATATTTTTATTATATGGAATACTATGATTTCTTTTGAAAAATGGGATTTTCCTATATATTAACATAGTTTTGAAAGTTTATTTATATGTTGTATATGCCTATGAAAATGGTTTGCCATGACAAAGTTATCCACTTTTGTCTTGATTTATGTTATTGGAATTGGTGATTCCATTTTTCTATGTGATAAATGAGTATAAAAATACTTTAGCATGTTTATGTATTTTATAATAAATATTACTTACCCAAGCAAGGACTTTCATATATTGTGATATGGAAATGTTGCTATTTTGAAGTTTTTGCTATGTGATATGTTCAGATTATTAATGAGGTTCTGGATCCAGTAAAAATCCATTAGTAACCTCAAGTGCACTTGTGACTAGTTTATGTGATAGCGTAATAAGGGGGACCTATTGGATATATGAGTATTCGACAGGCGTGTCCAGATGGATTAGGGCAAGGCGATATTTATAATGTTATGATGTTATGGTTACCTCGGGGAATTGTCCTTTGGGATTTCAATTGAGTGTTTTATTTACTTAAGTATTGATATATTTTAGAATGCTTTATTGAATATTTTTTCATGTTTCCATTATGATGAATATATTTTCATAGTAGCATACTTTGATGCTTATTTTTATATTATTAAATATCATATTTTCAATTACTTAACTTTCTTGATGGATGAAGTTTGGAATCTATTTTGAGATCATGGCTTTTAAACTGGTAAGCTTATTTCCATGGCCATATACTTTTGAATATGATTTATAAATGAGATTTTGGTTTTTATAGGATTATCTATTCATTAAGTTTCTATGAAACTCACTCCTTTTTTTCAATGTTTTTTAAAGCCCTAGGATACACTTATCGTTCCTCCACCCCACACTGATACAGGATCTGCTCCTTGATCAAGTGGATCATTTTTGCGAAGTATAAAGCTTTATGAATGGTGGAAATCATGGCAGTTGGTAGGATTGTATTTGTATATGTGTGGTTGTTGCATGCCCAATAGGATATAGACTGTGTAATTTGAGCCACTGCATTTTGTTGTATTATTGTATAGGTTGTGATGGGTGTGTAGCCCTTCTTGTTTATATAGGCTTTGTGCTTGAAAATCCAAAAAAGAAAGGAAACTCTATTGGATTTTTGGTAGAATTGTTATGTAAATGTTTAGGTATTCATCTTTGAAATTATGATTATTTAGTATATAATTTGCATTGTTAGGTTTGTAAAAGGTTTCCTAATGTTGACATTCTATGTCAATCATGTTCCATGGATTGGAACGTGACAACCTGAAGAAGGAGGTGGAGGCCAAGTTCATGGAGCTTGTTAATCAAGATAAGAGCATCTTGGATTTGATTGATCATATTTTCAAACTAGTCAATAAGAGGGATGCAATAGAGGTAAAAAAGGAGAAGTCCTTTAAACTGCTCCTTCAAAGAGATCAAGAGCCAAAAGCCAAACAAAAAAGGCAGCTTGAGGACAATCAGAACTTCAAGGCCAAAAAGGAGTTGCAAGAGGAGATTTCCAATGCCAAATTGCTTAACTACTCAATGTTCTAGTTAGGCTTTGATGAGGCCATTCAACAAATCACAAACTTTAACTCTAACCTATCACTCAACATAGTAAACAATGATAAGGATGTCTCCTTCAAGAATATTTTGAAAAAACTTAATAGCTCTTAAATTTTTGTACTATGTATTTTGCTTAAATATTTGGTCACCTTTGTGACATACTTTGAACATTTTGATATCTCTTTTAAATAATGTATTTTTCCTTTCAATTGTTTACCTTTTGTCTTTATATTTGCTTTATTTTTATTGTTCTTTCATGTTTTAGCTTCTAATGGGCTATTTGTTTAGTTGATGCCTAATGTTACTTTCAACCTCTAATGGGTCACTCACCTTCATAATGTTGAATTCTATTTTGACCTCCAATGGATCATTCGCTTGCATGTTCTTTCTAAGTTATTTTATTTATTGCTTTATTGACGTTTTACCAATGGCCAACGGGGCTATTTGGGCTTTCTTGTTAATGATAGGATAAAAGAAGTAGATTGACAAGAAATTACTTCTTATTTTCCATTTATTTTTCAAATCAAATTTATTTACATTCCTTAATGATCATTAGTTTTCACACCTACACATGGTAGGCTTTGAGATGCATTATGTTTTGAGTGCATGGCATAGGCTTTCCATTTATCATTTCTAATCAGTACACATCAGTCAACAAATTTTCTTTTACCAAAAATGGGCCTTCCCAAGATGCTACTAACTTTTCATTTGTCTATGCTTTTTGGGGTCCATCCACTCGATATAGGTCCAATGTTCCTTTCATGAATTCTTTCCATCTACTAGCAAAAGTCTTTGAAGTTATTGCTAGCAAACTGCTTTCCATTGTCAGATACGATTGTTGTTGGAGACTATACTTGCAAGGCTTTGTTAGTCAACTATGCTCATTATAAAAAATGGCATAAAGAATATTTACCTACAAAGAATGAACTTCCATATGGATTTTTGCACATTATTTGAGGTTATAGTTATGAGGATTTTATATTGACCCTTTTAGTGAAGTAATCTACTACTATCACTACATGCTCTATCTGATCAGGAGTGATTGAATAAGTTCCTAAAAGATCAATTCCCAACTGGTTGAATGGACTTGGAGAAATCATAGGCTTTAAGTTAGCAATTGGTTGTCTTTGAAATTTGGTGAATTTTTTTCACTTTTCACACCTTTGTGCCCACTCGATTGCTTCTTTTTTCATTATAGGCCAATAATATCATGACCATATAGCCTTTGATACCATCGTGTTCGCACCAAGTGATCTCTATAGATTCTTTTTATGAATTTTCATTAGGACACATTTAGATTCATTTGGTTGCAAGCATCTCAAGGATGGTAGAGCAAAAATCCACTTTTAGAACTAAACATTCTTCAAGAAGAAATAGGTTGACCTCTATTTGACTTTTTTGGCTTCCCTCTTATCACTTGGTAAATATCCATCTTTTAAGAAAGAAATCATTAGTGACACCTATAATTCACCTATTCTACACATATAACTTCCTTTGTGCAAGGAGACTGAAAGGTCATTTGTATCACTATTTGATTATTGATTGCAACCTTTGCACTTGTTAGTTTAGTGAGTGCACTTGCTCGATCATTCTCCACTCAATGGACTTTTGTGAACTTATAATTGAACTCTTCAAGTAGACTTCTTACCATCTGTTCATACTTAGCCAACATGTGTTTTCTAACTTTATATGTCCCTTTGACCTAGCTGATCACTAATTAGGAATTGCTTATTATTCTTATTGCTTAGGCACGTACTTCCATCATAAGTTTCAATCTTGCTATCAATGCCTCGTATTCCACCTGGTTATTTGTCACCTTGAAACCAAATTTTAATGAATAACCTAGCACTAGGTCACTGAGTGCTTCTAGGATTACATATACTCCACTTCCTTTGTTGTTCAATGATCCTTTAACATCGAGGACCCACTTTGGTCATTTTGTTTAGCTTCTTCTACTTTGGTCATCTCAACCAAAAAGCTTGGTATTAATTGTGCTTTTATTGAACCTCACAATTTAAATAACCCTATACTCATTGAGTTTTACTACTTATGTCGTAAGTCAACAAACATGGTTAAGCTTATAGAGCACTTGTCTAATGGAGGCATTTGTTCGAATGACAATTTGGTGGCTTTGGAAACAAGGCTTCAATTTTCTAGATGATAAGAATAGTGCAAAGGCTAACTTTTCTATTTTTTGATATCTAAGTTTTGCCCCATGAAGAATTCAACTTGTGAAGTAGATAGGCTTTTATTCTTTATTGCTTTCTTGAATAAGTGCTAAACTAATTGCCCTTTCTACTGTTGCTAAATACAAATATAGTGTTTCCCCAAGCTTAGATTGAGAAAGTATAGGTGGTGTGACTAAGTATTTTTTTAACTCTTTGAAGGCATTTTCACATTTAGCCAACAAAAAGATTTTTGCATTTTGAAGCAAATTAAAGAAATGAGCGTGTTTGTTGGCTGACTTAGACATGAAGCATACAAAAACAATAATTCTGCTATGCAGTGCCTGCTCGTTGGGCTCTCTATGTTAATAATTGCTTGGCATTTGGATGGGTTTGCCTCAATTCCTCATTTGGTAAGTATAAACTAGAGGAACATTCCTACTTTTATGCTGAATGCATATTTCTTAGGATTCAATCTCACTTGAGCACTCTGAAATCTCTTCCAAATTTGCCTTGTTCATTCATATGTTTTAATTTGATTAGCATGTCATCCACATATACCTCCATATTCCGTCCTACCTACTCTACAAAAACTTTATTCATCATCTTCTAATAAGTTGCTCCTATGTTCTTGAGATCGAACAACATCATTCTGTAGTAATACATCCCCTAGTCTGTTATGAATGTTGTTTTCTCCTTATCATCAAGGTGTATTCTTAGCTAGTTGTATCCAATGAATGTGTCCTCAAACTTTAAAACCTTAAAGCTAAAAGCATTTTTGACTAGCTGATCAATGTTAGGCAATGGATAAGAGTCTTTCTGATATGTTTTATTGAGATCAATGAAAGCAACACAGATTCACCACTCTCTAATAGCTTTTTAAATAGGACTACATTCACCAACCATGTTGTGTGACAGACTCCATGGATAAAGCCAATGTTTAGCAATTTTTCTACTTCTCCCCTAATGACTTGTTACCATTCAGCATCATGATTTCTCATCTTCTATTGGATGGGTTTTATGCTAGGATTGACTAACTGTTTGTGGCATGTTATGCTAGTATCCATCCCAAGCATGCCTATGAGCATTCAAGGAAAAATTTCAATATACTCCTTGAGCAGTTTAGCCAACTATGCCTTGTTCTCCACAATGAGATGTGCTTCAATTTTAATCATTGTTTCATCATTTTCTCCAAAAATATGGGCTTCCTCTAGATTTGATCTAGGCTTTGATTAACACATATTGTCCTCCCTTTCATCTAATAATGCCTAAACTACCACTTGACATTCACTATTAGATGGATTAATGACCATTTACTTTATCCCACTTATGTCTTGTCCATTCTTGCTTTTTGCCAAACTGATCATATAGCACATATAGCCTACCTACTGATCAGCTCGCTCATATGCCTTCCTTAGTGGGGAACTTATTTAATAGGTGAGATGTAGAAATGATCACCCCTGCTTGGTTTGAATAAGGTCAATCAAGAATTATATTATATGCACTATTCAGCGTAACCACAATTAAGAAATTCACATTGACAGTCTTCATCAATGGCCTGATGCCCAAGGTTACCCTTAAGGTGACTGTTCCTTCAACTTACACTTGTCATCCTATAAAATTGGTGAAAACACCCTTACAAGATTTATATAAGCTCTTTGGAATATTAAGAGCATTAATAACATTTAAGTAAAGAATGTCTGCAGAACTTTCTTAATAAACAAGGGTCCATTTAATCGAAAAGTAATGAATCAATGCTAAGATAAGCATGGGGCCATTGTGGTCTCAATCAAGGCTTCTAAAATCATTTTTTGTAAAGCAGATGGGCTCACATTGATCTTAGTTTCTCTTTCCTTTGACTACCATTACTAACCAGAGGTGCCTTTTTTTTAGCATTATCAAAGGTTCCTCCACCAGCGAAATCTTACTATCATTTCAACTATTCCTAAGACTAAGGACTCTTCTTCTGCATGATTGTTATTTAATCAGTTGTTTCTTGGTAAGTGGTCTCATTTCCCTCCGTCCTCTCATTCCTAATCATCTTGTTTTGTTTTTGGAATTTTTTGTACTTAGGGAGATGGCTTCCCTATATTAATGCTTCAATTTCATCCTTCAACATGGCATATTCATCCATGTGATGACCGTAGTCAAGGTGAAATGTATAATACTTGGACTTGTCAAGTGGAGGAAATTTTCTTCACTTTTGAGGTGGGAATTTCATCATCCCTACCCTTTGACATCATAGATGATATGGCTACTTGGTGCATTCAATAGTTTATAATTGTTATATCATCCTTGTGATGGTAATTGCTTATGCTCATGGCCTTTGTCCCTTGGTTGTATACTTTTGGACCAGCTCTGCATGGACTTGCCTCCATCCAAGCTCAACTTCTTTCATGTTCATATACTTTTCTATTTGGGCTAACAATTCAGACAAGGGTAAAGCTAAGGGCATTTTTCTAAAGACAAGAAGAAATGGCTCAATCACAATCTCGAGGTGATCTAATGCACTACCATTCCTTCATTAAGGTCCTTGATCTCTATGGCTAGGGTGTTGAGGGGAAAGAGATATTTCTTCAAGGTCTCATGCCGATCATCCTAAAAGTTGAATAGGGTGGCCAATGTTTTCTTTGGCATTTAGTTGGTGGCAATATGTGTTGGTTATGCCTTGGCTAGTTGTTAAAAATTGCCAATTGACTAGCGAGGCAAGGCCTTGAAACATCTTAACCCTACCTTTTTCAAATTTGTCAGGAAAGTACAACACATGATAGCATTTAGGACTTCGGATAGAAATATAGACTCCTAAAAGGCTTCTAATTGCTCTTGTGGGTTCATTACTTTGTCATAAGATTTTATACGGGTCAATAGTTTGAAGTGGGTGGGCAATAGGGCAACCATGATGGTTAGGGTGAATGAATGGCTATCTTTATGGCAAAAGGAAAGTTGGCGAGAACCCTATGTTTAGCTCTAACTGAGATCAATGGCTGGTTTCGTGGGTTATATTCTTTGTGAACGTAGTATGCAAGAATCTGCTAATTATGAGTTCATTCATATAGATTTGGTTGGATTGGGTTAATATTATAAGAAATTTGTATCTGCACTACTACAAAAACACATTTACACATCATTTTTTTTTCTTACATGCCACATCGGCTTAAAGACCTATGTCTATCTTAGCAACATTGTAAGTTTGAACAATGCACGTCAATTTTTTAACTAATGTGTAAAACAAGAAATGATGTCAATTTTTAATATAGAGCCAACATCTTTTTATTTGAAAAAAAAATTACATGTCATATTTTTTTATAAAAAATCAATGCATTTTTTCCATTGAAAACATCGACTTTTTTCACAAATTGATGTGTTTTCTTGACCATTAAAGACATCAGTTTTATATAAGAATTGACATGTTTTATCTATCATTAAAGATGTTGATTTTATATAAGAACCGATGTCATTAGTGGATAAAAAGATGTCAATTTCTTTTTATAAAAATTGACATGTTTTTCTTTTAAAAGAAAAAAGAACCTATTCCTAGCTACATTTTTATAAAAACTTACTGCTAGATAGTTATATTTTTATAGAAACCTATTCCTATTTATATTTTAGTAGAAACAACCATCGATCCAAAATCTACAATCACCCAATACAATCGTAATTTCAACAACTTCAAATATTTTATTCAATCAACAAAAAATTCATGATATTATAAAACTAATTAAAATTATAACAAGTCTATACATAGTAATTATTCACTTACTTTTTGAGTAAATTTCCTCAATCGTTCTTCTCCTTTAGTTAAGTATTCATGATTCATTATATAAAAATGAAAATGGTAATTTGCATTACATATCAGTGGAAACATTTAGATATACTTTTATCACTTCTACAAATACCATAATAACCATACCATGAAAAACAACTATCTCTCAATAAATAAATAAATATATATGGCAGTAAACAATTTGATGGAATCAATAAAAATTCTTTTTATCATTGAAAGGGTTATGAGGGTTAACAAAGAAAGGAAATCAATAAGCATATAATTAAGAGATATGCATGCCATGCTTTGAAATATTTTTTTTGAAGTATGGCAACAACATCTTCACAACAACTGAGAAATGCATAAATAGTTAGTGAAATGCATTTATAAGTAGTTATCAAAAGTCACTTAAAGTGATAATATTATTATAGTCTATTGTATTTTAAGTTTTAAGTGAGTGAGTGAAATAAAATCATAATAAAGAATAAACATCTAAACTAAAAATTATATAGTTACTTACATATACAATGAACACATAATTAATTACCTTCAATTTTTTCTAATTTTTTTTTACTAGGAGGATCTTCAACCCATATCTCTTCACTATCATCATCTCACATATAGAACTCTTCCAAGTTACCTTCCTCATTCACCAGAGGTAGTCTTGGAGAGAAAGGAGTGAGTCTCCTCAATATCATTACTTATGTCTTCTTCTTCTCTATCACCAGCAATCCGTCTTTTCCCTTGAAAGACTACAAACCACTTCTTATCAAATGGGTATATGATATAAAAAACTTATTTTACTTGGGATGCCATTATGAATGATTCCCCCTATGATCCTCCCTACTAAGATTTACCAACGTGAACCCTAACTCATCAACTCAAATATCATTATTATTTTCAACCCATTTACATCAAAACATAGGCACCTTAAATTTGTTGTAGTCAAGCTCTCATATATCTTCAATGACCTTGTAATATGACATATTTGCTCATATAAGATTTTTATCTTTGGAACTAGAAACATGCATTAAATAAGCTACTAAAATAATCTCACTATTTTGCATAATGCTTTTGTCATCCCGTCCCTTTATGTAGAAAGAATACCCATTGAAATCATATCCATGACAAGATAAAACCTTCATGTGAGGCCCATGGGCTAACTATCTTGTAGTTTTAGAAACATTATTCAATGTTTATGCCAACTGATAATAAACTCAATTTTGAAAGTAAGTGATGAGGGAGCTATTGTGTTTAGCTTGGATCCACTATTCATTGTTTCCATGATTATGTTTTCTTATAAGGGTTATATGCTTGTTCAATTTAGGCTCCACTTTTTCACTATCATGCAAGATGTAAAAGTATGCTTGTAGCCACATTTAATGTCCAATGCTTACCACTCAAGTCCCCAATGGACCCTTACTTACAATTCTTCCCTCATGACAAGACTTGAAAATTCTAATATCTTGTACATTTGATAAGTATTCACTATAAAACTCAACAACATCTACAATTATGTAGCTTTCAATAATATATCCTTTAAGCCAATATCAATTCCTCACATACCCCCTTAGGATTTCATATATCACTCAAATGGGTATATCCACCTGTAATAAATCAACCCATAAAGTTTTATCTCTCCCACCAAATGAATAACAAGATGCACCCATGATATCAAAAAAGGAAGGTGGAAAATACATCTTAAGTTAACATAGTGTAACAATAACTTCCCTTTGCAAGTCATTCGGTTTCTTAAGGTCAATGACTTTGTTGCATATTACACTGAAGAAAAAACAAAGTCTAGAAACAACATATGTCACATGTTTGATATTAATCAAATAGCCACCAATAACAGTTGTTACATCAAAGCATGACAATCATGAGACTTCAAATTAACTAATTTCAAATATTTAGCTTTTAGATGTTTGAAGAATACCCTGTGGCACCTTAACACCATGTAGACACTCACAAAAATTTGTTTTCTCCTTTTTAGGCATAGTATGACAAGTTAGAGGCAAATAGGTATATTGACCCTTCTTCTCTTCTCCAGTGCTAATTCCTTTCGTATTGCCATTTTAACTAAGTCTAGTTTGACTTTGAATCCATCCTAGGTCTTACCTGGTATGTTCAAAAGTGTTCCAATGAGACTGTGATAGATATTTTTCTCCATATACATCACATCAAGATTATGTCCCATAAACAAGATTTGCTAATATGGAAGATCAAATAATATGAACCTCTTTTCCATGAAGTCTTATCATTAGTAGGTGTATAGGATTTGCTAAAATGACATCAATATTTTTCACCTATTAATAAGCTTGGTCCCTAGTTAATGGCATTGGAGCATTTCCCTCTTTTGGTAACTTATTGAAAGCCTTTCTTTGCCTAAAATAATGGTGGGACTGGGGAAGAAATCTCTAGTGGCAGAAATACATAGTCTTCTTTTTATGCTTAATTTGACAAAAAGATGTATCATTCTCACAAATAGGGCATGTTTTATATCCTTTTACACTGTATCCAGACAAGTTTCTGTAAGTTAAGAAATCATTTATTATGTAAAAAAGCAAGGCATGCAACTAAAAGAACTCTTAAAGATATGTATCAAACCCCAACACACTTTCATTCCATATCATCCTCAAGTCTTCAGTAACATCTACGTCATTTTTAGGCTGATTGAGGCTCAAAATCGTCAATGATAACATTGTTATGCTTCATACATAACCAAAGAGTTAAATTGTAAATCACCAATAGAACAAGCTATGTGCTATGTTTGTTGTTTAGGTCACCATAAGGGTTCATTCCATTTGTACAAAGCCAAGCCTAAGATTTCTTACTTCACTACCAAGTGTTTTCATTGAGGAGAATTAGTTGAATATTGAAGGTTGCCGTAAGATATCATCTGGTTTGCATGCCACACTAAGTTCTTGGCATCTCTTGCATTAACAAACATGTGTTTACACCATGGTATTATAGGAGGATACCATAACACCTTAGTTGGATGCCCATTATTTTTCATGACATCATTCTTCTTCAATTTGTAACATGATGACCCCTATTTTAGATACTCATGTAAACTTTTGTACTCTTTTCAATACAATATATAATTATTAAGATAAACATGTATCTTCTTATACTCCATACCCATCGAACACGAGATTTTTTTGGCCTCGTAAGTATGATCCAAAAATTCATTACCTTTCGAAATCATATCTTTCAACATTTTAAGTAAGGTCATGAAACTTTTGTCACTCCACCCATCCCCGCTTTCAACTTGAACAATCTCAACATAGCAAATAATCTTGTAAATTTAGTAAAACTTGGATACAAAGGCTTTCCTATATCACTTAACAAGCTTTCAAGGAAATGTAGCTGCTCAATAAAATTACCTTCAATAACATCATGCACCATATCCTCTAATCGATCATCCAAACCCACTCAATTTCATCATTTTGATACCCTCCCTTGCCTTGATAACTACTAGACATACTAGATAATTCACTTTCACTATGTCATATCCATTGTGTATACACTTGATTAATTCTATGAATAAATAAATGATCTTTGACTCAATCAGCTTTCGTCCTCTTAACACAATAGCTTACACAAGGACACCTAATCAACTCATTACTATTTGTAGCATGTTGATTAATAACAAATCTAATAAACTCTTTAACTCTATTTACACATTTTTCACTCAATTGATCAACAGACATCAATCTTCAATCTATAAGTACCAAATCTTAATTTCAACAAATACATAAGTCAACAAATAATCTTGAATGAATTTAATTTGAAACAATAACTAGGCATATAATTAAACATAATAAGCATACAATTTATCTCATCTACACAACATCAACCATTAATAAAATTCAAAAAGAAAAGCAATTGTTACCTAAAAAAAGAGAAAACGAGATGAAGAAGACCAAATTAAACCATCGAGAGAGGGAGAGTAAGAGTGAGCTAGACTTTTATGGTCGATGAGAGAGTGAAAGTGAAGGGGAGAGTACGATTGCCTTCAAATCATTGGAGATGGAGGGGGAGAGAGCTATGATTTCAGACTAGCAAGAGTGATAATTAGTTTTGCGAGAACTTTTTATAAATGACAAACTTTAGACATCAATTTTTTAGTATAAATTGACACCTCAATTTTCATTTACACATGCTTTTCCAGCCACCACGTCTCATTTATTTTGAATTATTTTTGTTCATTTTGTTTTTTAGATAATATATTACAATTTTCAAAAAATAAACTATCTAAAGCTAACTATTTTTTGAATTATTTTGTCCATTAAATAATGCTTAAATTCTTGAATTATTTTGTCCAATATAATAGTATTTAAATTCTTGAACTATTCTATAGTCTTATTAAAATGAAATTATTTAATTGGGAATAAAAAAATTAATGATTAGAGATTAATTTTTTTTCATAAATAAAATTAGACAAAATAATTTGAGTAAGGATATTTTAGAAAAAAAAACTCTAATATTAAATCTAATTAAAATATGCAAAAACTTTAGATGTGGGTTTTTGTTAAAATACATCATTCCTCCTATCTAATCTTTTTTAAAAACATAGACATCTTTCATATTACATGTAATTCAAATGTGTGAAGACTTTAGACATCGAATTTTTTAATAAAAGCTAATATCATTTCTCTTACTCACATTTAAAAAAAAATTGATATCTCTAATATTATATCTAATTAAAATGTGTGGAAACTTTAAATATCGATTTTTGTTAAAAAATCAACATTGTTTCTCTTATCTTATCTTTTTTTAAAAAACTGACATTCAATATTATATGTAATAATTTTTATTTTAGGTTCAATATTATATGTAATAATTTTCATTTTAGGTATCAATTAATATATTAAAAATGACATGTAAAGTATTAAGGACATCAGTTTTTGTTAAAAACTTGACGTCGTTTCTCTTAACTCATCTTTTTTTTTTTTTAAAAAAAAAAAAGAGACATATAATACATTACAAATTCAATACATTACAAAAAATTCAATTACATTAAAAATTCAATATATTATAAAACATATAATCTGTTATAATTATTTAACAAATAATATTATAGAAAGTTAGCCCATTGATCTTGAATGTGGTTAATTTTAGTTTGAGTGCAAGGACTGATATCTCCAAAGTACTGCAGAAGTCAAAAAATAGGTTGTCATTTTTTTTGCAATGATAGAATCATTTTTGCAAAACAAATATATATAACAGTAACTGCTAATATAGATATGAACTGCAAATACATATATCAAATCATGTATCCATATATTATAAAGCAACACCATATTTTTTGTAATAGAAATCTCAACACATCCAAATCAAACTATTAGGTCTTAAAAGTGGAATATTTTATTATCTCTTATGGATCATGGTTTTCCTTCATTTGAGTGATTATGTCATTCACATACCTAATTATAAAGTATCCACACTCCACATTTCCTTGTTGATGATAGCACTATAACAAATCAAATATGTACTCAAATAACCATTTCTATCAAATATGAAATTAATTCCATTATTATAAAAGGTATTTAAGATGATAAAAAAAAAACTTACTTTTATGGTGAACCAATTTGTGTTAGGCCATTTCCTATAGTCACTCATGTAAAAATGAATCTTAATACTTCTATTTGATCAAATTCATTCAAAAAACCAATATATTATTAAAGAAAATTACACATAATATAAATCCCAAAACTAAATTTTAATTTACAAAATAACTTAAGAGTCAACTAAGTTTTTGATATTCTTGCACGGCGGATGCCAAAAGTGATTAAGCCAGTACATGACATTTCTTCCTACATAAATCACACATAACATCCAATGATGCCTATAATAATAAAATATCAAATAACTAATATCAAAATGATGTCAATAATAACAAAATATCAAATATCAGATCAGATACTTACAACTTAATAAATGGTACAAAAATAGATTGCTGCTTTTTTAAGGACTCTTGAGATGTATGTGTTGTTTTATCACTATAGATGGAGCCTATTAGTGTAAGTAGCTGTGGATATAGAAACCATAGACATCTAGTTCCTTGGTTTCACAGTCACAATGCAGAAGCCTTTAGAAGGAAATAAAGGAAATGGTTCACAAAATACTTTGAATTGTATAATATAAATAAAATTATCAATTGAAAGTTAAAGGTAAACTCACATTTAAAATAACCATTCAACCAAAATATCATACATTTGGATCAAAAAAAGTTTAAAATACATTACAAAACAATGATTCCAACAAACTACTAATATATGTATCAATGGAATAGAAAATGAAACTTGAAACATCAGAAAGAGCATTGAGAACGGATAGAAGGAACAATGTTGCTAATAATTCCTTCTACATAAACTAAGTAGTATATATGTAATATTATTATTGACAATTGCAAGGATTGCTTGCATATCAAAGGTTGTCCACAAGACAACACATACATCAAAGGTGATCTACATGACAACACACACACACATTAAGTGCATCTATCACCTTCTTGTTTAAAGAATCCATATGCCCTATTTAAGGGGAAAAAGGAAGAAGAAATTAATCATTCCCTATACACAAACTAAGCAACAAAAGAGAAATAAAAGGGGAAAAATAAACTATAAACCTTTAAAGCAAACTAAAGTAGAATGAAATTAAGTAATAAAAAAGAATGAGAAAGGGGAAAAATACATAAACATTCATAGTAAGCTAGAGACTCAGGGGGAAGCACTGGCTTTTTATAATATGTAGAGACTATAGAAAATGGCTAATATATTGGAATTGACATGTAATTTCATATTTCTATGTTGGATTCTAGTATAAAAAGATGTCTAATCAATGCCTCTTCATATACCTGAGTTTTTCTGGAATTATTTTTGTCCATTGCATCGATTCTTAAAAAAAAAAAAAACCATGTCTAATTACTTCTCTTTCATGCAAATATAAACACATCAAATTTATTTTAATTTGACCATTATGAAGTCTTGGTAAAATAGAAGAAATTAATGATCATTAAAGAATTTTACAACTCCATCAACTTAGAAATAGAAAATTAATTGTAATACTATCATAGTAATAAATTAGTTGTACATAAACAATTCAATTGATATATTAATAAAAAATTATTTGATTGTAATCAAATAAGTCATGAATTCTATTATAATAAAGTTCTTTAAAGTATAATCAAATAAAAATTTAATTAATAAAGTATTAAAATATTTTGATCGTTAAGGAGCCATAGATTTTAAAGATGGTTTAAACCAAAATAGGACCAAAAGTACATCAGTTGCTTAACTCAAACCAATATCAAAGTTGATATTGAGTTTAAACGTTGATTGTTTAATAGGAACTGACATTATAATTTTCCTCATATTTACAAAAACATCACCATGCTTATATATGCATCAGTTTACCTTTCATTTGACAACTATTGAATGATGCCATTTTTACATTTTGTAGTAATGCTAGAGGTTTTGCATTTGAGGATTTTAAAGTTTTTGTCTCTGTGTTGTCATTGGGTTTTATCAGATTGTGGGTGATTAGATTATGGATTTGTTCTTAGTGAATTGGGTTTTGGGTTGACTAATGAAACTACTATCCCTGAGATAGGTTATGTGGTAGGATGACCTAAGGGTGGTAGAAATGGATGGCTAGGTTTTGGCTTGGGACTTGGTTGTTCTCCATGAAGACAAGGCTTACAACTTAAGCATGATACTTTGGTAGTTACAGAGGGAGGACTAGCTGAGCTTATGCACAATGAAGAGCTTCTAATTTGACTTGCTACTACCAAACTTGCTTGGCTAAAGTATCTTGCTCAAGCTCAGTGACTATCTTTAGATCTTCTTTCACAATTTGATCTCTATCATGCTCTTCTCCCATTCTTTCATGGTAGTCTTCTGATGAAAATGGGATCTAAGCATAATGAAAGCAAGATCATCTAGTCATTGGTGGTTGGGAAATCCATAGATGACACCAAATGAAACTATGTTTTTGGAACTAGTCAGCAACTAAAGGGTTTGGGTTGTCAAAACTAGTTCTGCATAATGAATAAAGTCAACGATGCACAACAAAAATGGCCCACCAGGTGTACTACGATGCTCATGTTAGTTCTAAAAAAAGAGTCTCAGTAGTCAGTGTATCATAAGTAAATGAACAGGTTATTTACTGGCTTTATACAAGCATTGATCAAACTAATAGCCTTGACTTCTAAAAAATGACAAGCATTCATGTATGTATAATGTGCTTCTAGCTTTAGTTAGATTCTTGCCTTGTGTGCCTTGACACGATGTCATGGCTTCTGTGTATAACTTTAACTGAGATTATTTATGAGTGTGGTAGGATGCCACAAATCATCATCATGGTTTGCTTTGTTAGTCTTAGGCTTGCTCAACCATTCTTTTGCTCAATCTACTGGTCACAGCCAAGGACATATATTTTGGACCATGTTAAAAGATAAAACTAGGAATATAAAACTATTCCATGGCTAAATCATATAGGAATTCATATAACAGTATATTATTGAAAGAAGTTGCAAGATACAACTTGATTTAGAATCCATCAACATATTGAGCAGAAGAAAAATGATCGAATATGATCAAATGCACTAAGTTCTTCTCTCCTGATCTCATAACTAGGTGTCTTAGATGGTAGAGATAAAACTTTATTCATTAGATCATCAAAGAAGGGATCTAACACTTACTTTATAATAAGTGCATTAGTGTTTCCTTCTAATAATCCTCAATACGCCTATTAGGTCTATACAATTGAACCCACATCTTATTAATTAGAATAATAAGTCCACTAATTAAACCAAAATTTAATGCCATCTTATGTCTTTTATTTGACCATATTATCTTAGCTCAAAATCACAATGACTATTAGCCCATATTAGATTAAAAATAAAATAAGATCTAACATCCTCTCACTCAAGCAACATTAATTGTGACTAACACCTCATAACAAAATAATAATTATATATATATATATTTGTTATTAGCCTAAAAATTGGTCAAGAGACTATTCTAAAATGCTATTATGTCAGACAAGATCCTAAATATCAAATCATAGTAGAACTTAATACCAATTAATGTGACATAGTTATTTCTATGGTTACTAATACTAATAAATTTTGTCCACGTGAACTAAATGTAGTGGTGTATCAAGTGATAGTAGCACTAACTTTATGGTTTATAATGTGCTATATTATTTGTCAATCATCAATTTCTCTTTGCATCACAGGTATATAGGAGAAATCCCTTATGGGTTAAACAATTTAAACATAAATGTCTTAAAATTAACTTTATATCCAAGGTATTTCTATGTGTCATAAGACATATACATGAGCCTAATGATAACACAAGTTGTTGCTTAACACTAGCATGGGTTACAAGACTTTGCATAAACAAATATATATCAAACTTTATAACTAAATCATAAATGATAATTGTTTCAAAAATCCATAATAATCAAAATACATCAAAATGATGTCTCAAACATAACAAAATCATGTAGAGCTAATAAATATATGTTGAATCCTACTAACCAAGGATATTAAATGACTCTAACAAGCAGATGCTAGCAACATGCCATCTAAAGACACCAATGTGGAGTCCCTTAGTCAATGAGTTAGCAACCATCTACTCTATTGCTATATGCTTAGTCAATGAGTTAGCAACCATCTACTCTATTGCTATATGCTATGCTTCTATATCACCTTTCTTTATCAACTCTTTTAAGGTTAAGTACTTAATTTCTATATGCTTAGACTTTGTGATACCTTTATTATTATTAAAGAATAAAATTGAGGCAATATTATCACATTATATTTGAATGGATCTGGACACAAAATTGACAATGGTCATCTCATCAATGAGATTATGTAACCATACATCACGTGTAGTTGCTCCATAGCATGCCACAAACTCAGTTGCATAATCGATGAAGCCAATAATGTCTGCTTGACACTTTTCCAATACTAATGTGAAAACATAATCATATGTGAATTTTCTATTATCTTTACTACTAGCAAAATCTAAATCTGCATACCCCAAAACTTCAAGGTTTTTAACCTTCTTATATGTCAACATATAGTTTGTAGTTCCCTTTAGGTATCTCAAAACTTTCTTTACAACAACCTAATGGTCCTATCCTAGGTTAGACAGATAACTTTCCAAGAAACCTACTGCAAAGGCAATGTCTGGTCTAGTACAAGCTTGAGCATGCATCAAGCGTCCTATTGTACTAGAATAAGGGACATTCTTCATTGGCTTTCTCTTATTGTCATTTTTAGGACATAGTGCCAAACTCAATTTATCACTCTTATGGATTGGAAAATTTCCTTTGTTACTATTATGCATATTAAATTTCTTTAGTATGCAGTCAATGTCTGCTTTTTGAGAGGGACCTAACAAGTTCCAAGACTTATCTCTTTAGATGTCAATGCCTACAACAAAAGATGCATCCCAAGGTCATTCATGTCAAATTGTCTAGACAACAACTACTTAACTTCTTGCAGCATGCCTAGATCGTTATTACCAAGCAAAATATTATCCATATAAAGAATGAGAAAAATATATTTGCCCTACATACCATGAAATATATGCACAGGTCCACTTTATTTTCAACAAGTCTAAAAGATGTGATTATCTCATCAAATTTTATGTACCATTGTTGAAATACTTGCCTAAGCTCATAAATAGAATTTTTAAGTCTACACACTAGATGATCCTTACCATCTTTTATAAATTCCTTAGGTTGCACCATATAGATTTCCTCAATAAAGTCTTCATTTAGAGAGACAATTTTCACATCCATTTGATGTAGCTCTAAGTTTTAATGAGCTACTAGTATCATAACAAATCTAAATGCATCCTTAAAGGAAATAGGAGAGAAAGTCTCACTAAAATTGATCCATTCTCTTTGTGTAAAATCTTTGGTAACTAATCTAGCCTTAAACCTCTTAACTTTCCCTTTGGAGTATTTTTTGGTCTTGTAAACCCATTGGCATTCTATAAGCCTACAATCTTCAGGCAACACAACAAGCTCCCCAAACATCATTATATCTTATAGATCACATTTCATCTTTCATTGCATGCCACCATATGTCAAATTGAGGACCATAAATAACTTCTATAAAAATAACTAGGGCAACGACATGGCCAATGTCATAATTATTCTCTCCTAGATATATGACATAATCTGATGAAATAATAACTCTTCTCTCTTTAACGGATCTCCTAATTGAAACCTATTTAACTTTATCTTATGGTTAAGGAACCTCATTAAGAACAAGAGGTCCTTATTCTTCTATAGAGGCAGCCATAGGTTCAAACTTCATAAGATCATATCTAATAAATAGAGGAATATGAACTATTTTAATTTGCACACTTTCATTTATGGTAATAAAGTCAATTTTATCAACCACATCGTGCCCCAAAAAATTTGTTGTTTCTGATTCTACAATTCTAACACCTCCATGTTGACAATAAAATCTAAAATCGATAGAATGCTTAAGGTATCTAATAAAATATCAATTAGTAGATTTGGAATGCATCTTATTTTCATAAGGGTTATTAATGCTTGCTTTTGAAGGACATCTCCATACTTGGAGATGACTAAGGCTAGGTCTACATCCAGTCCATAACTCAAATGGAGTTTTAGTAACTAACCTACCAGACACTCTATTAAGGATATATAAAGTTGTTTTAATAGCCTCACCCTAAAGATAAATGAGAAGATTAACCCTAATTTGCATTCTTCTTATCATATCTTTAAGTGTCCTATTTAACCTTTCAATAACACTATGCTATTTAAGACTACTTGGCATGGTAAACTGAGCAATAATGCCATAGTCTTTCAAGTATTTAGCAAATGGAACTTTTACTTGCCCTATAACTCCATGTTTGTTATAATATTGACCTCTCTGGTCTGATCTAACAACCTTGATGACTCTTCCCCTTGAATTTGTCATGAGCTTCAAACTTGTCCTTAATCAAGAACATATATCCATATCAAGAAAAATAATAATGAATGTTATAAAATATTTATTGTTGGATATAATGGATTCATAAGGGCTAATTAGATCTGTACGAATCATTTGCAAAAGGTCACTATTATGAATTGAACCTTTATTCTTAGTCTTGGTCTTTTTTTCCTTATAACAATCTACATATGTTTCTAGGTCTTGAAAGTCAAGAGTAAGAAAAATGTTATCTTTTATCAACCTTTTTACTATTTCCTTAGAAATGTTATCCAATCTTTTTTGCCACAACATGGAAGACTTTTCCTTAATTAGGAATGTTTTGGCAACAACTTGTTCAACATTACTTAGTGGTATAAATTTCCTTTGGAGTCAAATGCATTCTATATAATCCATATGACAAAGTACAATGGCCAATTATAATTGAATCATAAAATAAGGAAACATTCTCATTTTTAAAATTAAAAGTGTAGCCATCTTTGTCTAAAATAGAAATTGAAACCAAATTTCATTTAAAAGATGGTATATAGAAAGTATTCCTTAAAGTAAATTTAAAACTAGAATATAAATTTAAACAAACTACTCTTTGAATTCTACATCTACCTCCATGCTGTTTCCAACCATAAGTTGACTCTCTTTTTATTTGACCTCCTTTTACTTATGAACCCCTGCATATTGAAAACAACATGATTAGTTGCTCCACTATCAAGTCACCAACAAATAAATGGGGCCATATCTAAATTGGATTTATATAAAACAAAGAAAAAAGAGTTACCATTATTCACATGTTTCTCTAACCATGCTTTATATTTGATGTAGTTTACTTTAAAATGAACTTTCTTCTTACAAAAATGGCACATATCTTTCTTAAGAGCAGATTTATTGACACCCATAACACTCGATTGACTAAAGATATTATTTTAAACATTTTTAAAAGCAAGAAATTTAGATTTCGTACCCCTTCCTTTGCCACTAGGCTTGGACACACAAAGAGTAGCTTATGATTTCTCACTCTTTAGTTTCTCCTCCTTACCAACACATCTGATGATCAGGTTATTAATACCCCATGCCTCATCTTGAGAATTATACATGGTTACAAGTAAACCAAAATCAGTAGTGAGCATCATTAATGCTTGATGAACAATACAAGCATCAAAGAGAGAAATATTCAGGGCTTTTAGCTTAGTTTGATAGTGGACCATCTTAATAATGTATTCCTTAATTCTTATAACTCCAACATACCTCATGTAGTAAAGTTCCCTCAAAAGTGTACCTATTTCAGAATTTGATGAGACCTTATACCTTTAGGACATAACAGTCAAGAATTCCCTAGCCTCAATGGTGCTAGGAAGACTACTCAATAGGTGTTCAGGAATAAACCTCTTCATTGTCAGATAACACATGCAATTCAACTTCCACTAAGCTACATGTACTTGTTTATGTGCATCGATGGTGATTTTAGTAAGTTCAGTTGACTTATTAGTGATCATTGCCAAATTCACATCTACCATCTTAATAGCAAATTCCACATCTTGGTGCCAAATCCTAAAATTTGAACTAGTCAAAACCTCAATAGTGACATATTGATGAAAAAAATGACTGAATAAATCAAATATAATGTAATATATTAGCAAACTTGTAGGATAATATTGATACAAAATCCATATAAAAATAATATTAATTGAGAATTTAAATACAACATTACATAACACCTCTGAGCAACATACATAACATGTAATTCCAAATTCTCCACATGAAACAACCTAGGAATATATTCCTACCTTCTTAAATCTACCACCTTTGGGTGAATTGACCACTTAGATAGGTCACTTCCCAATCATTTGTCTCATATGATATCTCTAGATCTTATATAAAGTCAACACCTTTGAATACAAGAACTTTGTACTTAATCAAGGACATCCCTTATCATCAAAGTTCAAAATCTTACAAATCAAATGAACTATCCACTTTGATGATAACAATTCAGTCAAATCATAAGACTTTCTCTTACGTCAGGATACACTTTATTATTATCTATATAAAAATAAACTTAATGGTGTGATTTAACCGTTATAGACATAGGCCATAATGTCTTTAATCATACCCTAATATGTAATAAAGTCTATATGAGATACACAAATTATCTTTTAATAATGTTACAATTCAAATATAATAAAGCATTATGATCCCACTTTATGAGAGATAATAAAGTCTCTCCAATGTGATATTGACAATGTAAAATATCTTAAAAATTAAACTTTATGAGATATGAAAGCATAATTATCTCTAAATTCACATAAAAATAAAATTTGCATGCATATAACATAAAAAATCAAGTTTATTATGACTTTATATAAACTCTTGAAATTAATTTATAATTCAAGATTTTAATCAAACTCATCACATAACAAAATTTAATTTAACCCATCTTATAAATCTTCTTATCAAATACAATCATAAGTGAAACTATTATTTAGTCATTATTAGTGAAACCTTTCTTAAAAGCAATCATTACCAATAAGATTTCCTACTCACCTTGTTCACTTATCAAAACATGCCAATAAAGATTTGATTAAACAAATCATTTAATAAACAAATCTAAACAAAATCATGGTCCATTTGTTTAATAAAACCACAATGAATAAGCAAATTAAAACAATTAAAACAAATGTAGTCCCTATTCAGTATTGTAAAGGTCTAAATTTGAAAATGAAAATTCATGCCACTGACTATGCAATCAAATCATAGAAAATAATACAACACAAGAATCTATGCACCTAGCATAGAGTATTATGTCAAACTTTCAAAAGAAAAGGGTAGCTGGGACGTATTTGCAATTCACATAAAGAAGAGAAAAACAATACATAGGTTCTAAGATCATGTAATCTTGCTATGATATCAATTCAAAGATAAAATTGGATATAAAATTATTCCATGCCCCGGGTCACACATAAATGCATGGAACACCATATTTTTGAAAGGAGTTGTGAGATACAACCTGATTTAAAATCCATCAACATATTGAGTGAAATAAAAATGATTGAATATGATCAAATGCATTAAGTTTTTCTCTCTTGATCATACAACTAGGTCTCTTAGATGATAGAGATAATACTTTATTTGTTAGATCATTAGAGAAGGGATTTAATACTTATTTTATAATAGGTGCATTAGGATTTTTATCTAATAATCCCCAATGTGCCTATTAGGCCAACACAATTTAACCCATGTCTTATTAATTAGAATAATAAGTTCACTAATTAAACCAAACTTTAGGATCATCTTATGTCTCTTACTTGATCATATTATTATAACTCAAAATTACAATTAATATTAACCCATATCTATATTCTAGTATATAAAAATAGCTAGGAAAATGGGCAGATGGAAGTTAAGGAAAACATGTAATCAAATTCATCTAGTGCTATCACATGTCCCACCCTTCATCTATGGTTTAAGCATATGCCTTTTAGCAACTCATATGCAACAACAATGCACAATACAAAGACTCCATGCACCAGCAAGTAATTTTATAGGTAATTATACGGAGATTGAGTTTTTCATCATTAGATTAAATAGATCTTTTGAGATTTGCATAATGCCTATTGACCCATAATTTTACATAGCAATAATTTATTAAATTAAATGATATCTAAAATATTTTGAAAATTTTCTCTCCATTTTTTTATTTATCATTATCCATCTCTAACTACTCTATTTCCTTTTTTTTTCTTCCTTGTGAATCTACCTATTTCTTTTTTTTTTCATATTTTTTATTCCTCTATAACAAATTTTTTCTTTTTTCTAACTATGGTTTAAATATTTCACGTCATAGAGCTCATCTTTAAGAGAATGACTAGATTTTTGAGAAATAAAATAATTTGAAAAAGAAAAGAATTGTTGGAGGGAGAAATAGAAAATATGAAAAGAAATTTAAAAAAAGAAGAAATGAATAGATTCACATGGACAGATAAAAAAAAAGAGTAAGTAGAAATAAAATGGAGATAATGAAGAATAAATGCAGTGAAGTGAAAATTTTCAAGAACATTTTAAATATAACTTTAGTAAATTGTAATATATCATTATTTCAGTTGTCAATACTATTGATGGTGGATTTTGGTTCTACCTAAATCCAGCCAATAGAAGAAGTTCTTTTGGACTCAAGCTGCACTCTAGTTAAGCAAATATGAAATAATGATAGAAACCTGGGAGAAGAGGGAAAAGCCAAATGAGAGCAAAGAAATTTTTAACGTGGTTTAGCCAAATCTAGATAGTACCGGACCCTACATTCACGGTAATGTTATTTCTTTGAAGAAAGTTTTATAGAGTTTTAGTATAGCTATCTTAGCTTTCTTACAACAGTCTACCTCCTCCTATTTATAGAGGTTGGGAGGTTATAAATGTAATTTTACAAGTTATAATTCTATTACATCAAACATTAAATGTACAAGACAGAATGATCTTCTACAAATCAGCTTCTATAGGTTGCTTTCTATGAGTGGGACCTTTGTTTGTTTACTAGGCCAGATAGCTAACACAGGTCGGTCTAGTGCCTCATCACACTGAGCTTTTTGGCTGGGCAATGTGTTGTGTCTTGTGAGCTATTTTTGGCCCGGGGTCACTGTAGATCTTCATAAAACAACTATGAGCTTGCAAAGTAAGCTCGCATAGAGCGGATCACTGGCTATGTGAGCTGGACTTCTCTTATCTAGAGTTCACCCCCTGGGGCTTTGTTAGCCCATTTTCTCTCGTACCAAAATACGCTTATAACATAAGCCCCCTAAATCTCAGTTTGCTTTACGAACTAGGAGTTGAACAGTTTTGCCAGGAGAAGGCCTTCTTTATGGATTATAGTCCAATCAAAGTCTTTGATCAGCCAGTCGTTCCATATATTTTAGGCCATACTCCATGTTATACATGTCTCATTGCCACATATGAGTCTGCCTTATTTTCTTCTGAGGCATTTAATAGAAGTGGTTGGGGGTTGATCTCCAGACCTTTCGGTGAGAGTTGATTGCTTCTATTTAAGACGAAGGAGGTCTTCCTTCCTTCTTCAGAATTCTGATGGAAACTTCAGATGAACCGCCCATTTCTCTTACGGAGAGCTTTTTTTTTTCAGAGTGACATGCATGGTCTGCTACATAGGAAAACTTCTTAGGCAATTGCTGTTCTTCAAGAATGAGGGAAGATCTCACGTAGATCTTGGATTATTTTTGCCCAGCGAAGCTATGATGTTTCCCCTTTCCAGCTGTTCCAGGTTGTTTTCCCTGAATTTGCTGCACTGGGTAAAAAGATGGAAAGGAGTTCTAAACCAAGAAGGGTAGCAAGGGAAAGGATTAAAGAACAAGAGTATTCGCCAACCCTCTTACTGATTAAGGCTCTCTTATAGGGTGCCAATCTTTCTTCCATAATGTATAGTCATAGTGCACTTGACTTGTATTTTGACTCTTTCTGATGTAAATTCACCTCGCTGAGGCTTTTTAATGAATAACTTTCTCCTTATGTTTCTTGTATTTTGTTGTTTGTATACATTATTGATAATAATATGCACTTCAAGTAAGCATCACAATATATCATGGAATGTTTAAGTAACCCATCGGTCACATTTTTTGATAGACAATGAATCAACACTATAGAGTTTGTCTATTTGTAATTACTTGCAAACTACAAATTTTGGGAAATATGAGGGTTGCGAATGCTTGGTCACATGAAAGCTGTAAGTGCTTGGTCACATGAAAGCTGCGAACACTTGGTTGCATGAAAGCTACAAACATTTAGTCGTATGAGAGCTACAAACACTTGGTCGCATGAGAGCTGTGAACATTTGGTGGCATGAGAGCTGCGAACACTTGGCCGTATTAGAGCTGTGAACACTTGGTTGCATGAGAGCTACGAACACTCGATCGCATACATGTGATGCCTCTAAAAGTTGGTCACATGTATGGTTAATAAGAGGTCACATGCACATAATGCCTAAGAAAGTTGGTCATGTACATGATTAATAAGAGGGCACTTGCAGAAGGTGCCTAAGAAAGTTGGTCACATACATGGCCACACACATATAGTGCCTAAGAAAGTTGGTCATGTGTGTGCTCAAGATAACATGTATATGGTGCCTAAGAGAGTTGATCATATGCCCGAGGAGGCTACGTGCATATGGTGCCTAAGAAAGTTAGTCATATGCACGAGTTGGAGGTCACGTACATATGGTGCCTAAGAAAGTTGGTCATATGCACGAGGTTGCTTGCACATGGTGCCTAAGAAAGTTGGTCACGTGCATGGCAAGATCACCCATGCATGGTGCCTAAGAAAGTTGGTCATGCTTGAGGTGAAACACTGTGTATATGGTGCCTAAGAAAGTTAGTCATATACATGAGTAAATCCCATGCATGCAGTGCCAGAGAAAGTTAGTTGCATGCATGATGTTATTGTATGCACATGGTGCCTAAGAAAGTTGATCATGTGTATAGCAAGATCGCCCACACATGGTGCCTAAGAAAGTTAGTCATGCATGAGGCAAAACACCATGTATATGGTGCCTAAGAAAATTAGTCATATACACGAGGTAAATTGCATGCATGATGATATTGTATGCATATGGTGCCTAAGAAAGTTAGTCATATGTATAGTGATATAATGTGCATATGGTACCTAAGAAAGTTAGTCATATGCACATTCGATCGCATCAGGATAGCACCATAAAGTATGTTGTTCTAATGCGATGTCAATTTAAATTAAAACTCAGAAGGATATAGTTGTAAGCTGAAATGGGGGAAGCTCACATCTTGAGGGCAAACTTCTAGATTAACATTTGTTAAGGCTTCGCTAAACTATATACATCAAACTTGAATTGTTCTTTACATGCTTTATTATAGAGCTAAAATATGGTTCTGATCACAACAGAATGCTCTTGTTTGGGATCTCACTGAAGCTGAGAGGGCTGTTATCCCACGAGCCGCAATACATATTCTTTTAAATGGCCTCTCTTAATCAAATCCTCAATCACATCTCAGAAGGCTCGACAATCAGATGTGTTGTGCCTGGCTTCATTATGATAAGCACAAAACTTATTCGTGTTTCTATTCCTGTGAGGAGTCCTCAAGGAAGCGGGAGTCCTGAAATCTTCTCTACCCTTTTCAGCCGTAAAAATCCTATCCAAAGTGTTTGAAAGGATGCTATAATGATCGTGACAACCTAGAAAGTTAAGGTCGCTCAATTCTTGCTTTCTTCGAAAGCTGGCTACTGGGGCTGATCTTCTAACCCTCATTGTTTTTCTTCTTGTTCTATTTAGAGCCACTCGCCTTGTCCCTCTGATTCTCTGAACCAAAGGTCTCTTCCCATCTAATTTATTTTGCAGCTCGACCGTAGAATTCGCCCAGGTGTACAATTGGGGATTCATATATGCTTTTGCACAATTTTCCATCTTTACAAAGTCCTACTAAGATTGCTATCAGGATGCTCTCGTCAGATAGACTTTCAATGTTGTCTATCTTACGCCTGAATCAGGTGATGTATTCTTTCAATGATTCATGCTTGTGCTAAAAGATTGTGGTGAGATGGCAAGGGGCGCAAGCTGCTTCTTTAGTGCCCTATATTGGTTGAGAAATTTTTCTTGGAATTCTTCCTAGCTATTTATGCTGTGAACTAGAAGACTCTTGAACTATATTTGGGGTGCGTTTGCCAATATGGCCAGAAAGATACGACATTTGATCAGAGGATTAATTGTTCAAAGATTCATCTGGTTGTTGAATATATCTAGGTGACTGCACGGATCGCTATCCCTATTGTAGAGTAGGATAGAAGGGATCTTAAGCTTATAAGGAAGGGACTCCATCTTAGTTTCCTTGGAGAAATGAGTTTATTCCTCTGGACAGCTTCAATCGTCTTGATCTTGGGGGTGTGCCTCCAACTGCTTCACTCTCTGAAGCAATTCTTCTACCAAAAAAGTCAGCCCCCTAGATTGTTGGCTAGAGGCGTGATGGCTCCTCCTATCTTCCTGATCGCATGAGTGGCGACTAGAAGTGTGCTCTTGATTAGCTTTATTCGAGCTTTCAGCCTGCCACTATTGGTGAACATCTTCAGGTGTGACAACTTTAGCCTGCCTTTACAAACCTTGAGCTTGCACTTGGGCTAGCCTTTGAAATGCTTATACCATTTTTCTTACTGAACCTTTTAGCACTTCCTGGCACTAGAGCCACGTTTGTATTTTGCCAGTCTCGGGAACAGTGGTACCAGGTTGGCGATAACTAAAAGGAGTAAACCTTTGGTAGCTCTGACAGTAGAAAAACTTGCTATATAACCTTTAAGCTGGTTATTGACAGCTTGAGACTTTTTGATAGCTTTTCCCCTAGCCATTATGATCAGACAAAGGATGAAACTAAAAATAGGGAATCAACCAGAATGTAGATGAGTCCCCAAAGACGGTGCCAAAATGTTGACAGTGGATTTGGGTTCTACCTAAATCCAGCCAATAGGAGAAGTTCTTTTGGACTCAAGCTACACTCCGTTCAAGCAAATATGAAACAATGATAGAAAACCTGGGAGAAGAGGGAAAAGCCAGATGAGAGCAAAGAGATTTTTAATGTGATTCAGCTAAATCTAGACAGTAGTGGAACCTACGTCCATGATAATGTTATTTCTTTCAAATGATTTTTATAGAGTTTCAGTATAGTTATCTTAGCTTACTTACAATGGTCTCCCTCCTTCTATTTATAAAGCTTAGAAGGTTATAAATGTAATTTTATAAGTTGTAATTCTATTACATCAAACATTAAATATACAAGACAATGATCTTTTGTAAATCAACTTCTACAGGTTACTTTCTGCGGGTGGGACCCTTGTCTGTTTGCTAGGCCAGATAGCTAACACAGGCCAGTCTGATTCCTCATCACGCTGAGCTTTTTGGTTGGGTAATGTGTTATGTCTCACGAGCTGTTTTTGGCTCAGGGTTGTTGCAGATCTTCACAAAACAACAACGAGCTCCTAAAGCAAGCTCGCGCAGAGCGGATCGATGGCTATGTGAACTAGACTTCCTTATCGAAATACACCTATAACAAATACTAACTCTTAATTATTTCTTAACACGCTTACCTTATCATAAGTTAAATATTGGTTCTTTTTTTTCTATCTGTTTAGTCCTATAACTGAAACCAAATAGAAGAATTAGGATTAGATTATGAAAATAAAATTTGTTGTATAAACTAAATAATTCAAAATAATAATAAAATGAACAAATTGTTATCATTTCATTCAAAATCCAATTTTATGATTTAAAAAATGTGGAAAAATTTAACTTAAGATTCTAAAGTATAGTACAGGTTTTAGAGAAATAAGAAAAAATAATTGGACTTAAAATAAAGAAGTTTAATTAATTAATTAATAGTGTAATAGATAATATGGACTGTGTACATAAATTAATAGTAAGTTTGAATTACAAAATTATGATTTAAAGTAGAAAAATACATGTGTATTGTATAGTTTTATTGTAAAATATAAATAGGGCCTATTTGTTTATTTATAAAAACTAGGCTTAAATAAATTTTTAGACCCTTAATTTAGTGGAAACTTATAATTTCATCCCTCTATTTTTAATTGAACAATATTACCCTTTGCCAATTGCAATTAGTTTTTTTTATTCATCTTCTTTTTAAAAAAAGACGAGATTTACTAAGTGGATGCTTATTTAATTCACATGGCACATCTATGTGGCACATGTTTTGTTTATAAGGTCATAGTTTGAATGGAAAAAATCAGAAAATACCCTTAATCATGTTATAGTTGCACATAGCCTAATTAAGAGTATTTTCTCTAGCTCTTCCCGTTTAGAATATAGACACACAAGCAAAGGATATGCCACATAAATAGCATGTCAATTAAATAGATGTTTATTTAGCAAATTTTATCTTTTTTTTAAAACCATTGTTGAACATAAGACCTAATTGCAACATTGGAAAAAAAAATGAAGGATAACATTATTCAAATTAAAAGTAGGAGACAAAATTGTCACTTTCAACACAATTGAGGGACTAAAAGTGTATTTAAACTTATAAACTATGTTAAAGATTTAATGAAATTAACATATAATTCATGTTTGTAAGGGCATTAAAAAAATTTGAAAGTATACTAATTATTTTAAATATAAATATTGAATAATAATAATAATAATAATAATAATAATAATAATAATAATAATAATAATAATAATAATAATAATGACATTTATTTACTATCTTGTGAAATACTGAAAACTTTGTTTGACTATAAGAAAGTATAACTTAAAAAAAGAGAGGAAATATTTTTAAGAATAAACAGTAAAATTTCAATAAGTAAATCAAAATTTAAACTAAAAAACTTGTATTAGACATAAAGATAATGGTAGGAATTTTACTTTTAAATATTAATTAAGATTTGATTTTCTAATTTTTGCCACTCAATTTCAAAAATTCATAGACAAGATAAATAAAAATAAATATTAAAATTTTATTACAAATTTAAATTAAAATTGAAAACCCATGATAAACATAATGTTAGAAACTTAATTTTAGGATATTAATTACGATTTAATTTTCTGATTCTAGATTTTTCTATCAATTATCAAAAGTAAAAAAAAAGATAAATAAATATAAAATTTAAATAAAAATTGAAAATTAAATTATAAAATGATAGAGATAATAATAGTAACTTGATTCTAAGAAATTAATTAGAATTTAATATCTTAATTTTTTATCTGCTAATTTTTAAAAGTTAAAGAAGATAAAAAAATATAAATAAATAAACAATGAAATCTAAATTTGTTCCTATGGCTTCATAAAAAATAAGGATGGCATGTATCACCAAAATAATATGGGCTTAGTGTTGCGAGAAGAAAAAGCTTTCGAAAGAGCCTCTTTTTATTAAATAGTATTGATAAGGTTGAGATTGCCAATTATTGTATGTATCATTGCAAATTTTGATAGTATTAATTTTAATCTTCCCATTGTATAGCATATAATTTAAATCAAACTGGTTACACAATCTTTAAAATAGGTGTAATTAGTTTAATTCAAAGTATGACACTTGTGCAAATGTACACTAAATTGTAAAAAAATAATTATATGTGTAACCTTTATAATATATAGTAATTTTCCTAATTTGAGTAAAAGCGAATTTCCCTAATAAAAAAGTTGTTTTTATTAATAATAATCAATTAATTAAATAAAATTTATATATTTAATATTTTCTAAAATTAATTTTTGTTGCCATCTGTCTCTTCCTTCGTCATCGATAATGCACCCATGTGTCCCTTACCAAGTCATATTCAATCATCTGGGTGTGATTAATGATTACTCCACTAATGGTTTGTCACTAAACATTGACAACCATCCGAGTGCCTTAAGTGATCTAAGGCGTCCATAACGTTTCAAGTTTGCAGAGTAAGCTCTATCTTTTACAAAATAGTTTGTCACTTATCTTTGATCATTATAGATTTGCATCTTTTTATACGAGAAATTGATTTGTTTTTACCACTTGTTGATTTAGCTCTATCTTCAACAAAATAATTTTTCTCTTATCTTCTACCATCATATGATTTGTACGTTTAATTTTTTCATAAGAGACATTAAATTTTTTTTACCCCTTGCCAAGTGAACTCCATCTTCTGCAGAATAGTTTTTCTCTTATCTTCAACTATTATAGGATTTGTATGTTTTTGTTATTTTATAAGAGAAAATATTTTTTTTTTTACTCATACTTAGGCAAAATAAAGTGACCTGTGCCTGATTGGAGATGTGAAACCTGCTGCTAATTCTACAGATTTTATGTTCAAAGTTCAGATTGTTTGCATGTGGTTAGTTCCATAATTTTACAATCCACAAGAGCCGAAGTCTCTAGAAATGGTCCTTATGGATGATCAAGCAATGTTTGCATTTGTTTGTAAACATATAAAAATGTTGTTTGTACGTTGTGGCTTATTTAATTATTTGAGGTGAATTAAATACATAATCAACGATATTCTCAAATTAATCATCTGCTCTTTATGCTATGTTACTAAGTAAATATTATTTTTTTTATTGTATGAGATGAATAAAATATATAATCAATGATATTCTAAATTAATTATTTACCTTTTATGTGTTATGTGTATGTAATTCAGTAAATACCATGTTTTTGAAATATAGAATTCCAGTATAAAGACAACTGTGAAAAATCGATGGTTAGAAGGTTTAGGAGTTTGCTGCAGGAAGATAATGTATACTCCTCATCGAAATTTGCTATTGGGGTTACCTATGGATGGTACAGGGCCAGTAGATATAAATGCAAGATTACATTTACAAATGAAACTACAAGTGTCACTTACTGGCGACAATGTAATCCCTTTGTACGGATTTCATTGGTTCCTTTTGATCAATTGGTGGCTGCAAGTAACATTGAGATGTACTTGATTGGTAGGTACATACTAACTGATTTATTGTATTAACATTTTTATTGCATATTTATTATTAGATAGATGTGCAACATTATCTATATTTTGTTGCACCAACTTGCTGGCCAACGATACAGATGATCCGCTTACATCAATTGTAAGTAGTATATATCCATCTTTATTACAAAATCTTAATCATGCTATTATTTACTTACAAGAAAGAGATATTCTTATAATAACACATTATATAATTGATGAAATTTATAATTATATTCTATTCTTGATTCTTAAGGACTTATAGGTTTATCTAAGCAATGATAGCTCGTGCAAAGAGGATGCCAATACTTATAGTTAAGCTGATATGCATTTACCAGAGTATTTGAACACTTTTAAGTCTTATAGTTTTTCTAATCATAAGTTGAAATTAAAAGTTGGTGTACTAGTTATATTTATGAGAAACATTGATCTATCATCAGGCTTTTGCAATGGTACTAGACTTGTGATTTTTGAAATGGGTACACTTGTATTGAAGGCTAAAGTTACATTAGAAAGTAAAATTGGTGACATTGTCTATATTCCACGGATGCTTCTGTTTCCATCATTCACATTTGCTGTTGAAGTTTCAACAAAGGTAATTCTTGTAGCAAGTTTGTTTTGCTACGACTATCAATAAGAGTCAATGGCAATCTCTTTTATTTTGTTGGGCTTTATCTACCTAAACTAGTTTTCAGTTGTGGTCAATTGTACATTGCATTATCAAAGGTTTAAAGTAGCAAGGGGCTAAAAGTACTCATTTGTGATGACAAAGGTCAACCAACAAATACAACAAAAAATGTAGTATTTAAAGAAGTTTTCAAAAATGTAGTTTAGAGATGAGTATAAAATATAAATTTATCATCTATTACTATATGAATATTCTAAACTTAATGAAAATTTATTTCACAAAATCTATTACATATACATTGACATTTTACACTTTTTTCTTTGTAGGTTGTGTCAAGAAGTTTTTTGTTCAATACACATAGAATGTTCATATAGAAACTCAAGTATTTTATGAGTTGTTGTCTAATGTTAAATTTATGAGACTTACATTGTTTTTTATTATTGAAATTTTCTTTTAAAAAAGGATCAAATCTTACTCGTTGTTGGCATAAACTCAAAATAATTAAATAAAAAATTAAATTAAATTAAATCTAACGTGCATCACCCTCCAAAAACCATAAGAAAATTGGCTTTTAGCAATAGAAATTTGTGAGGGATGTTATTTCCCTCATAAAATACAAATTAGCAAGAGATTAGTGAGATATTAGTAAGAAAAAAGAAAGAAAATGAATCTTAAATTTTGTTAACATTTTGTTAGGGAATCAGCTAAGGACACATCTAGTGAGGGAAAAAGCTTCACAAATCTATTGCAAAGTGGCACAGGAAACACATTCACGTTTTTTTTTATTCACTTAGTGAGAGATTAGCTAGGGAATAGGGCCTCACTAATTCATTATAAAAATTTATTAGATTTGTGATGGATTTTAGCGAGGGATCTCATTTCCCTCACTAAATTGACAATTAGTGATGGATTAGCGGTGACTTTTGTCATCGCTAATTTTCAGGCAATTGGGCTTTTCACAAAATTTTTTTGATGCCTATTGTATTTAATCTATGTGGACTTTTATGAGAGAGTGGGCCTCATTAAATATTAATTTCTTAGTGTCTATTTCTTATTGTATGCTTCTTCAACCTTCCCTTGTGTTTTGTTTTAGGGGCATCAACGACGGAGTTTGGAGATGACGATGATGTGCAACAACAACTACCAAATTTAATGAGTGATGCTTGATTGGAATGGACAAAAAATTTATGGCAAGTTCAATTATTCTTTATTTTCAATGTTTATGATTTTTTTTTCATGAATAAAATTTGTAAGATCGTCATTGACATTTTTTAAGTTAGGAGTCATCACCAATTCTGCAAGGATGGGCAAAAATGGAATACAAAACAACTCGCAACAGATTCTTTTTCCTATTAACTCTTAGAACATAGCCAGAAATAAATTTTCCCGCAAAAACTAGCTTTTGGAAATAGTTAAGCTCATTGGGTTCATTAGAACTATCAAGAAAATAAAATTGAGCTCTCAATTTTTAGATATTGTCAACAAAACCCATTCACTTTCCTTTCTTTTCTATAAAAAAAATGTCTACCACTGCCGTTAAATTTTCTTAATGTTATGTTTTGGGCGTTTTTTATTGAGCATTTTTCTTCTTCAATTTTATTAGCACCAGTTGTTGGTTTTGTGTTTAAAATTGATTTGCATTTCTCTGTGTAGGAATTGAAGCCCTCCCATTACACTTGCAATAAGGGTAGAGTTTAATTGGCACAGTTTTTTACTTTTTTTTTTTGTGAAAGCATTTACTATTTGTTCTTATTTTTATATCATTTCTTGCATCATTACTTTTATATTGCTTTTGCTATAATGGGGTTAAGATAAAAGTAAACCAGAGGCTTCTTATCCCTATATATTCTTCCCCAAACCATTAAATATATAGCCATGAGAAAAGGCTTGAGAAAAGGATAGGAGAAGATTAGAATATTTGTGAAAGGCCTAAGGCAATTGTTCTCAGCCATGTCGATTATATCGGAGAAAAGGAATATAACATGACTTGATTAGTGTTAATTACATATCTTAATTATCAAGTATCAACTAATTACATAGCTTTGAACTTCAGCCTAAGATTACCTACATATAATCTTTATAATATGTCTCAACAGTTACAATGTTGATATATTGCATTTTAACATTTCACTTCTCCATTGTTTTTTTCCAACAATCTACCAAAGATCATTAATCCCGACCAAAACTTGACTTCTCTTTCTCCTTTCTTTTCTCTTTTTGCTCTTTCTTTGTGATTTGACTATTAATTATCTCAAACAAGACTCTTCACCAATGATGTCTATCATAAGTCATGTGCATCTCTTTCTCAACTTAAGTAGCTTGAGAACACTCTGTGGCATTAGATCTTCCAATTGTAATTTCCAACACTTTCTGCCTGCCAATGGTACAACAGCAGTCTCAATTATATAATCAAAATTTAAAATATATATAGAAATAATACTTAACCTGATCCCAATTGAACCTTAATTCCCACTGTTAATTTAGACTAAGTATGGCTATCATAATGTTTATATTTAGTATATATGGATTGAAAAATCGTGGTTGGTTTTGCTTCCGAAGTTTCAATATTTCCTCCTTTTGTTTCAAACAAGAATAAAGAGATCTTTGATAAAACTATACTAACAGATTTTTTTGCTAGATTAAAACCAGAACAAGAACAAGTATATACTTGAAACACTTTATCTGTCCATTCAAATATGCAGCCACGTTCTTGAATACGTTTGACGAGAGGCTCAGGTAACAATGATCTCAATGAAAGATGGAGTTTCACTTTTGTAAGCCCTTCGCATGCCAATAAAAAGGCAGCCAGTCCTCTTGGGGTCAAGCCCTGTAGGTGCAGGACAGTAAAGGTCTGTAAGCAACTGATTGTAGCAAGTGATATAAACCCCATATCTGTAACAAAGCTATATGACAGATTAATCTGCAAAGTAAACGTTATCATTAAAAATCTAAGAAAGCTTTCTTCAATTTGTTTTGCTTCTCAAAAAAGTGAAAGTTTACAAACCTGTCTTAAATTTTGAGAGAAATGAGCTAATGGGATCATCCCACTATCGTCAATGTTGTAACACTTCTTTATGTCGAGATGACCTAAGTGCAAGTAAATTCCATCTCCCTTCTCCATGATTAGCTATGTATTGGATTAGTAGAGTATCATCTTCCCCAGTCTAAGGTCCTCCTCTCAGTTAATTATCATCTTCAGTATTAGAATTGCTCACACTCATTGAACAAGAAGACATGATATTCTCTATAAATAGAAACCCAAAATGCCATGCCTAAAATATATATGTGGAATAACTTGAAATAGAAACTAAAGTTATAGAGCAAATTGATCTGTGTAAGAAACAGCATTAGACTAGTAGTACAAAGTTCAAAATCTCATATTGTATCCTATTTGGAGGTTGAAGGTTGAGTTCAGGTCAAAGTGAATACTATGCACTTTATTATTTTTCTAAAGAAAAAAACCATCTAAAATTTAAAATTCCATAAGACAGCTTCCAGTTGGTAACAAAGGCTTAACTATTAGCGACTCTTGAAGGCTTTTATGCTCAGTCACTTCATTTGCAATTTCTAAATAAACTTTGAAATTGACCATCTACTTGGGTTCATAGTTTTTTAGAATCATAAGACAATCCACATCAAGATTGAGACGCTTATTTGCATAGCCAATAAATGATTGCTGGTCAGAAGCAAAAATTTCAACTTAGCCCCCTCTCTGTTAATCTTGTCTGTTTCATTACAATTGATGCCATTATAAGCTTCTTCAGCAGTGGTTTCAATTTCATGTTCGGGCCTTAGCAGCATAACATCCATCGAAGAACTTGGAATTTATTCAAAATCTTCTGTTTTGTATAAAAAAGGAGACACAAGTCACACAAACACATATACTTTCTGCTATAGGAAGGGCTGAACTACAAGTTATCTAATGAAAACAATATCAATAGTTTACTTACCTAGACTGTAACCTAGTATGGAACTATTTGATTAGTACTTAACAATACCAAGTCATGTTTTACATGAAATAGCTTGCAGAAGCTCTACATTGTGCCAATGATTGGACAAATTTTTATCAAATATCTAGCTCGGTTCAAGAAGCACTCACGTTAAAGATTCCATTTTTATTGTTGTGTCACACCTTACTTTCTAATTTTTTTAATATACTTAAAATATAAAAGCAGTACTTCCTGGTAAAGAAATCTGGTAATTAGTACAATTTATGCTTTCCATCAAAAGTTACTTGCATAGTTTTGTAACTGTTTAGGAAATTAACAAGGGATGCCTCTAACATGGCATATACTACATCCCTCAGAGTTTTCATCTACCAGTGTAGTGGCAGTATTAAACTCAGTGTAATCATCGTTACAAGAGACAAGAGTCCTCTTGTCCTTATCATTTTTACAAGAAACAATGATCCTCTTCTCTTCATCTTTGCATGGAACAGCAATCCTGTTTTCTTCTTCCTCTTTACAAGAACCAGTGATCCTCTGCTCTTCTTCATTCTCACAAGGAACAATGAACCTCTTCTCTTCTTCTCCATGTCCTGATTGTTTAGCTTGGGCAGAAGAATATTGCATTAAACTCAAATTGGAAGTCTTCCATCAGTCAATGGTTACATAATCTGAACTTTATGTTCTGCATGATAGTTTCCATATGTATACATTCCCTTGGCATAAAAAAAAGAAAAAAAATGAGTGTGAAAGTAGACCTACAACTGGTTTCGCTGCAAAGACTTCGTACCATGTACCTTGTGTTTCACACCTTTAACCTTTGGGCCAGAATTATCGGCCCAAAGAAAATAGCATTTTCAATTCATACTTTCTTCTACCAAATCCCAGTGTTACAAAAACCTATGATCAGTTGGTCACATGCAAGCTTCATGCCTGACTCTGACCAGATACTTTGTCCAACACAGTACCACGTGCTTGTAACTCATTTTTCATATTTTGAAGTGAAGTTGTCAAAGATTGAAAAGTTGGAATAAATGAGATATCATAGGGGAGTGATCTTGCACTTAGGGCACTTACCCTTTGCTGAAGCCACTGCACACATTGACTTCAACATATTCTTGACACATCAAATTCCATTTACCATCAGTGACACCTCACGGGATAGCATATATCCGTCTATGTGCTCTACTTTTTTATGAATTAATTCTTTGTGAACTTTTGTGGCCTCACATTCTCACTCATTCCTCTTCTGTTTGGTTAGTTTTCTTTTTCTTATTCTTTTTTTTTTTAACATTATGATCTGGAGATATAATTATAATAGCAGAAATTAGGAAAGTTCTAGATGGCTTCAAAATTGAAAATATAGGTTATAATTAATATGTAGCGTTATTGACTTATTCAAAGTTTCTACAACATCTAAAATGATTGTAAATTTCATTTCATAGGAAAGATTAATGATTAAGCATTACAATTCTATTAGAACATAAAGGAACAAGATTTAGCTTGTGACAGAGGACAAAAACTATATTTTCGGGCAAATTAGTTGAAGAAAACTGCTGGTTGTTACACTGCAATCTTTAAGGTTGTTTGGCTGAACATACGGAATATACAATTTAAAAAGAGGAAAAAATCATAAATTAAAGACCCAACTCACAGGATTTGTGCATGAAATATTTCCATGTTAAGGCAAAAGTTCCTCGTAAGAGTGAGTGAGGATATTGCGAAACTTCTAAGAAACAATAAAATGATTTCAACTTATTTACATTTTTATCATTTCCTGATTGATTGGAACTTACTATCCCCTATCATTGAGAATAGTGCTTCTTGATAATCAGAATGCAACCATTAATGCACTACAATATTTTTTACTTATGGCGCAACACTTAACCTTGCAACAATTAAAAATTATTGCCTATAACTAGAATAGGCAACATTTTTTTTATTGTTGCTTTTGTTTTAAATTTTATGCAATAATCACTTAAAATCGTTATCATAAATATAATAGATCATAGTTTTTTGAGTATTACAAAATTTCAAACCTCAAAACATTGTCATTTTCTAAGGAATACAGTTATAACGACTACTGAGCTTCAGAATTATGAAACCAAAAGCATCCTCTCTATCATGGGGTTCAAATGTGGAATCAGGGCAAATGGGTGTCTGAAATTTGTGAGCCACATAAGAAATCCCGCATATGGCTCAGAACATTCCCGACCTTTGAAATGGCAACAAGATCACACGACGTCACTGTGTTGAACATCAAAGGCAACTGCACCATTCTTCACTTCCCCAAACTCGTGCACTATCTTCCTCATCCTATCTTGCTGGCCCTACGAGATGTCAAGGCAGCTACAGCCAAAGCTACTCAGATGGATAAGTTTGACTTGCCTTCATTGTCGTCGACTTGTTCAACATTGTTGTCATCTTCTTCACTAGCTTCATTGGTTTCGGTGATGGATTTGATGATTGGGTCTGATGAACTAAGCGAGATTACAAAGTTGCCAAGGTTAGAAGTAGAGTATGAGGCAGTGGAGCTTGGAAAGGAGTTTGTGTTAATGGATTCAATGGATGCATGGGGGATTTATTAGTTGCCATGGTTTCAAAGCATGGAAGATTACAATGGGTATGTCATCTTTTACCTGAGTTTGTGTTTATATCGTCGTGAAAGTGATAATTTGTTGTTGAAGTTACATTGACAGATGATATGTAAATTCTAAGTTTGATTAGCATAAAGTTGAATTCTACCCTAATTATTCTTTTACATCCGCTTCTTTTCAATTTTCATATTCTGATTGTAACCCTTTAGCTTAATGTTTGAATGAAAGGTTTTTTAAATGTTCTGATCTTGTTGTCCTTAGGTGAGATTTATTGAATTAGGCAAATTACAATTGTTGAAGAAAGATTTAGGCAAAGAGGCGTTCTCTTCATTTGATGAAGTCAGAAATAAAAAAATAATATCTCCTCAAAAAAATAATGACCAAATAATATAAAGTACAAAGGCTATATATTGGGCTTGATTCCATGCCTTGACTGAGCCTGAGAGTCTCTGATCTTTGTAGTAGGCTTTCAAAAATCATGTTGCACACAAGCATGTTCATGTATATGCATGCATGATATGCAATGATCACTTTCATTTAGAATATCTTGTATGTTGGAGTCTCACACTAGCTTGAAGAGTAAGATAGACACTACAAAAAAAAAGGAATTTGGTGACCGAATATAGTGACCAAATTTTTTCGATCGCTAACTGCGACCATCTAGCCACTACTTTGCCACTGAATTGGTTAAAGCAGGGGGTTCGGTTTAGCGATCAAATTAGAGATCGAATATTTCGATCGTAAAGTTTTCGATCGCTATTCGGTGACAGTCAGGTCGCAAGCAGCAAAAATTTTATTTTTTTTGGGGAAAACGTTTGCGACTGAATATTTCAATCACTGTATTACAATTAGCAACTGAATGTTTTGATCGCTATTTGCAAAAGTTTTTTTCTAAAAACACCTTTTCTCGCTTTTATCTCATAAGCACGCAACAGCTAACACTCCTACTCCTCCTCCTCCTCCTCCTCCCCGTAGACTATCAGCGATAGACCTCTTCTTGGCATCTCTCTGTGGGACGGAAACAGCGAGGTCACTCGTCCCAACAAATCCGGTGAGTGGCCGACGTTTTCCCTCAATTGTTTGAGCTCAATGGCCGGTGAGCTATTTTAGCCAACAAAATTTCTGCAGAAGCCGAACAAGAGCAACAGGTGCCCTGTTCGAGCATTGCGGCTGGTTGAGTTTCATAAGCTCAAATTTTGAGCTTCAAGCTT